>JBCEWB010067357.1:0-13402 GCA_039654565.1 Peronia peronii | reverse complement strand
ATATATACTTTAACATTATAATATGTCATTTTTATGACTTGTGTTGACATTTAAAGAGCAATTGTCGTTTTTTCTTGAATACTAGGTTCATTTGTTTCACTTTGATGCATGTTATTTTGTAGCAGGAACGGTAGTTATCTCTCCTGGTTATAATAACACTATTATTATTAGAGTTGATACTATTGTTGTTGTTGTTGTTGTTGTTGTGAGCTAGCTTTATTTTTCTTGGGCATTTCATTTATTGATCTGATTTTACTTTTAAATTGTGCTATCTTTGGTTTATTTTGTTTCCTCCTGTTTCACGCCAGATACGTTTCGATGGCGATCCTCACCGTATGGAATCATTAGAAATATAATCATGAGAGATTTTGAGATTACTTGAGACTGGAGCTCTGACAATAGTCACTGACCCCAGCGTTTGTTGCTAACAATCACCACCACTGATGCAATAACTGGTCTCACCATTGTTTTCCCAGCTGAGCGTTGCGTCAGAGGATTTTGAGAACTGGAGGCAAAACCAACATTGTTGAACAGGATATCTTTTCCATGACAGGAATACAAAATTATTTATTTGTCTATCCAAATATGTTTCTGCAAAAGTACAGTAAAATGGCAGGCTGTTCTAGCAACCCTTTCTCTCGCTCTCTCTCTCTCTCTCTTTCTCTCTCTCTCTCTCTCTGAAAAGTGTATTTATTTTATTATTGTATGTAAAAAAAGAGATTGCAAAACAAATTCAGTTTTCTCAAAACAGATATTTTTCAAAAGGAATATATATAAATATATTAGTAGGGTGCAATGTTATCGTAACGATGTTCGTTATGCGGTCGATGGTTGCGAGTTCAAGGACTGTACCTCGATACGTGCCCTGCTATGATCGATTGCTGTTGTTTTTTGATGTGATTAGCGATAGTTCATGTTGTCGTTTTAACATCGTTTGGTTGTCAGTATTCTTGTCTTTGTCATTATTGCTGTGTTATTATGAACTATTCTAACTTATATTAACAAAACGCTTTTGGTCAAAGTTCAGTTATTTCTCCTCTCACATAACTTTGGACATTGGTAAAAGACAACCTACGGCATCATGATAACTCTGTGGAAACTGCATTGTGTTCACGGCGCGTTAAAATGACAAAATGCAAAATCTAATATCGATTTTGATCCATCGAAGGTTTTCAAGAGAAAGGCGTTTTATTATAGCATGTTGGTAGTGACATTACCGATGATGATGACAGCACTTTTACTACTTCCCTGTCAATCTTCCATCAAATAAGAGGCAAGATGTTCGTGAGGTTTTTCTTTTGTTATTATTATTATTATTATTATTATTTGGATATTTTTTAATTACAATTTATATCAGTCGTTTGATGTAATTTAAAAGTGAGGAAAAAAAAAGGGTATCTCTCTTTCTGTCTCTTTCTTTTTTCTCTTTCACTCCCTCCTTCTCTCTCTCCTTTTTCCCCCCCCCCCCCCGCCCCTCGACTCCCTCTCCTCGCGCCCTTCCACTCCCGCCATGTTCTCTCTCTCTCTCTCTCTCTACGATGTACATAGTTCTGCCAAACAGTGCGGAATCGGTCAATCTTTCTCTCCCCACCGTATGTCGGTATTTTCCAGGAATTTAATCATGTCCATGATCTAAGACACCGAAAGTACTTTCTTATTTTCCTGTCATCTCTGACTCAAATTAGAATCAGCTCGAACTCAAGTCGAGAACATCACAGGAAAAAAAATCCAAAATTAACGGAGTGTGATCGAGGACCAGACAATGAAAAAGGCTTGTCTTTTGGTATATCCACTGGGTCTTCATACAAACTTTATATACTTTTCAATACTGTACAGGAAACATCGAAGTCAGAATGTCTGACAATAATATTCATCTATCTGCTTGGCTGATGATCCGTAAGGCTTAGATAATTTCTGGTTTAATCTAATAGCTGTAGCAGTCTTCAAAGGGAGAATTAACCATCTAGAGCCCAACATTGCCTTTCAAACTCAAAATAATACCGTGAAAATATTACTTCAGATCAACAACATTTGAAATGAATATATACTCACGTAAATCAGGCTACTGTCTCTTGGCTTTCCCGAGCTGTCAACTAATGTCTTTGAACAGAAATGCTTCTAGAGAATTACATATTAATTCAATATTCGCAATAGCATAACTCATCAGATGACCTGTGCTATAAATAGTTTTCATCAATACAATAATGCTGAATATCGTAGAGCAGTGAGACGGTGCTCGCTATCGCTGTACTGTATACACTGTAGTTATTTTCCTCCTTATGTAAAGTATCTCTGATTCCGTCAGGTTTTGAAATTCGTCTCTTATGTATCATATATATCATACAGGGCTGTATAGGGTTAAACCAAAACTTGGGAGGAAGAATAAACGACAAGGTATAGAGTGGAGTAGAGCGGTGAGTTGGGGTGGAGGAAGGGGTGGGGGGGTGAGATTTAGAAGATGTCAGACTACAACTTGAGATCCGCGCTAAGTTTGAAATTTGTTGCGCTTGCTTGTATAGTTTTCAGTTTCAGAAAGCTACTTGAAATCTGTGCACAAACAGATGGGTACATCCCTATGGTTTTACAGTATGTGTTTTATTTTGATTTTCCTCTCTCTTTCCTTGTTATATCTTCTATAACATCAAGCTTAAGTTTACTTAATTCCAGGACATGAAAGAGGATCAGAAATTAGATACACGGCAAGAAAGTAATTAGAAATGGTACAAGTGAATAGCTTGGCGCTCTGCAAACACATACTTCTCGGCAGCCTCGTCCGTTAGAAATGAGATAAAGATGGTTGTAATAATTAGTGAAAAACTGTTTTGTCAAGATAGCGTTGGCTGACCATTACCAGGATAACAATTTGCAATGATTTGTTACTAAATTATAATGTGTTTTCCAATCAAATTAGGCAGGCACTGCATTAGATGTCACTGTAAGTAATGAGAGGAATAGGGTATAGTGAATACATTGGATATCTAACTTAACAAAAACCATAATTTCCATTAGTCCAGTTACTATTGATAACAAAGTAATGTTAACGGTAAAAATAGTTTTCATATCAGAGAACTGAACGAGATGTACACCCCCCCCCCCCCTCAAAAAAAAGAAAACACCTGCCTCTATAATACTCAGCAATAACGAAGAAAATACAAATGAACAGTGGGAACATTATACTTGGCTTTGACTCAAATACCAATGGGTGGGGTCCGGGATTGTTAAATATTATATATTATATACATGTCTCATGACCACAGATTATTGTCCGTTTCCAAGATACCCGTCCAGTCCGTGAAAACTGGTGAGCCCCTGAGTTCCGCAATACACGATGGGCACAGAGCAATGCCGTACGTTTGTCATAGCGTTCTTCTGTGACCAAAAGAGAAGTCAAGAAACAGTTTTTGTTGGTAAAACGCCCACATAGAATTAATTATTATTAGAAAACAGAGGTAAAGTTTGGTAGAGTAATAGTAACATTCTTCTGGCACTGAATAGCGAAACTATGAAATGCTCGTGATCAAATAATACTGATAAACTCTACCGAGGAAAGCGTATGATAGAATAGCATACCATGCTTCCCGTTGCAGCAACATGGCCACACATGAGATGACGTCCAGACCGTTATTCACAGCAGCAATTGCGATAAGGTCCACTTTCTCACACAAAGTTATCTTTCTCCCTAAAGCTTTATCGCCACCTCCTTGTCTCTAGTACGCCAATACAATTTCCGCCATTTTCCCCGGTGACGGAGACCGGCCTGTCTCCCCCGCCACAGAGCCAGCTATTGGACATAATTTACGATTTAGCATGGACCTGGAGATGATGGTATTTTCCCTACTATCCTAGTGAACCGGGCCTACAGATCTGGGCTTTCCATTAAGACCACGTATCAAAAGATCAAAAGTCCTAACACTTAATGGCTATCGGGACTATAAATTGAAAAGATCGTTTCGCTGCCTCACATCTGGCTACTGCTCGTTTCTCGCGAGACGACACAAAATTAAATGTCCTAAAACAACGATATTTGTCTCTTTTCCGACTGGTATTCATCTTTAGAAAACTAGAATGCTTCATAGCGTTTTTGTTTGCAACTTTAAAACAGAAAAATTACAGAAAACAAACAGGCGATTAATTGTTTTTTTCAATCTGTTCAAGCGAAGAAGAGAGAGAGAGAGAGAGAAACGAAACTAACAATGGCTATATTCGCAAGAACTCATAACAAAAACAAAAGCAAGAAAGAAAAGAAAAAAGCTAACTACACACACACCACACACATACACACAAACATCACACTTAACTGACCTTTCAGTTACATCACTCGACAACAATGAATGACAGAAAGAAATAAGTTATTTGACTGTTGTCGGGTGCTAGTTTTATGCAAAGTTCTCAAGTTGGGCTTCGAACTCATACTAAGATTCTCAATCTAGTCATTATATACCATACAAGACACAACAATTTCATATTTATGTGAAATAAACGTATCGAGCATGCACTTGAATCATCCGAATTAAAAAGATGCACAAACCATCTGCAAAATGTGACAGAAATATGTGAAAGTTCAGACCATCAACAAGAAACAAATGTGAAACGTGTGGCAGTCACACGACAAATCATATGCTAACACGCTATTCTGCTATCTTTTCATACTTCTGAAATGCCTTTTACATGGTTTGATAACCCTTAATTATTGTGTAATTAAATCTCTTGAAGTTACTTACTAACTTGTAAATGTCTTTTATCGTGTCACAATGCACTAGTGGTCAGGTTGATCCTTAATTAAAGCAAAAAACAACCAAATGAATCTGAAAACACGCCATAATTTTTATTCCATGCTTAATAACGTTTGCAATCAACTGATGTTCGTTCAAGGATATCTGTAACCTATCTATAGATTCTCAGACAATTAGATAGTCTTAATTAACGTTAAACTTTAGTTTTAGAACTCACTGCCGAGTTGCCATCTTTTTCTGTATAAACTGGAGAACGACATGTCCTCGGCGAGATAGGAAAAAAGGAGGACGCACTATACAGAGCAAGAAGGTAGACACACACACACACACACACACACACAGAGAGAGAGAGAGAGAGAGAGAGAGAGAAATGACAGAGTAAAAACAAAATTAAATTCTTTGCAGAAAGAAGTACATTTGTTTAGCGGGGTAACTATCTCCGCTGGAGGCCGAACAAGGAACGAGGAAAGAAACTGAAAGAGGTGCGGAAATGAAGACAGGCCAAGAGGAAAGAAAAATAATCAAGATGTTAAAAAATCAAATTAAAAGCGACAGAAACCGTTAAGTACAGAGAATGATAATGAAAATAAGATTTTATCAAAGGCTAATAGCTGATTACAAAGGGGGAAAAACGTTACGAAAGAAAAAAACAGGAGCTTGTGCGAGCGGACATTTTCTTTGGAGCAGTGCAGGGACCACATAAAAACTAGAACTGGAATTTCAAGAGAGGTATCTTTTCAAGGATTGCAGAGAAACCATTTATTCTATAATTGTTAGGCTCGGGATTGTGTGGCTCATTCCCGGTGAACACATTTTTGGGTTCTATCATCATTTCGTTTTTTTTTTTAACTGCCCAGTTATGAAGTTTAGATTGGCGGGATTGCAAAAGCAAAGCTAGACATTGCAGAGAACATTCCGTTCTCACTAACCAGGTTAGATATTTTGTCTTTTAATCATCTGCAATATAGCGCTCATTAAAGGTGTGCGGCTTAGTTTTCATTACCTCATAGTGTGTGAACAGAACCTGCCGCAGTGGATGGTTTCTATATGAAATTTTTGTGTGAAAGAAATTATGGTTCATAGTATTTGAAAGTGATATAATATGTGTGCCATTTTATTATAATGCATGCTATTTAGAATAATATTTCAAAGCAAGGTAGGATAAGCTCATCTTTGACCAGATCGGACACATGACAAAGAGCAGTAGGGCTCCCGTATTGGACCTAGGCTAGCGAAAATATCAATATTACTACATGAGAATACATAGCAATATATGTCTGCATTTATGTTTGACAGATCCCAATCATTCACTTCTGCCTCCATTGCGATAGAGATTGTTACTTGCACACTGATGGCCTTACCAGTCCAGCCACTCAAGACACCGTACGAGATTTCACAACGGCAACGCCGAGCAGTTTATGCGTATAATCTGTAGTTGTCTCCGGCCGACCTATGCCTAAGTAATTAAGTCATGATACAAAAAGCAATTTTTTTTTCTTTGGACGAATAGAACACGCAGGTTAGGATAGATTAAATACGGAAAATAGATCCAGAGGACGGAACGCAGTGTGGTGCGGAGGTATATTTTAACTGCATGAGGATAGTGTGAAGGTACAGAGTTTAATATAATCATAGTGGCTTTATCAGTCTAAGGTGAACTTGCAAATTGTAGGTTGTTGACCAGGCTGATCTGTGGCTAGTTTGTCTTAATAATTAGCAGAATACGCGCACATAAATATAAGATCTTAGTTTGGTTTTCCATCAGGAACCTCGACGTAAATTTCGCCCTAGTATTTGGTTCCCTTTGTTGCTGTAATGTTCGGTGTAATCATCATTTTTGGTAAATTCCTGCCCACACATTTCATTACAGTAGCCTGTTTCATCAAACTCGAAATCACCCATAGAATTTTCTTCCTATGATTTATACGAAACACTTCTTAGCAGAAAGCTCAGAAATTAAAATGTTAGAATATCAACGGTCACTGGGAACGGTCAGAAACAAAAATTGACATAGAGATCCTCAGTTGCAACTCAAATTTTCGGGAGCAACAGAATCACGTGAAGGACCAGGGAGAATAAAATCTTTTAATCCAGTTATCCGGAGGCGTTACATTCTTTAACTCTCACTCATTGACTTTAATTTCTGAATGAAAGAATCAGTTGCATCCCTTACAAAATAGTCAAGTCCGTTTCAAGAGTTCTAATATAAATGCCAGCCCACACGCTGCGGGGGTGTATGTGCCTTCAAAAAGAGCAAACTGCAGATTATAATAACATGCCATTATTTTCACTAATCTGAGATCAAGGTAAAAATGTCCTCTGGGTAAACGGTTTTCATTGGCTTTCATAAGACAGCCATTCAAATGCAAGAACTCGATGGAAGATGAAACAATGCACGTAGACAGGATTGGAAAAGGTACTTTGGATAAAGATAACGGTCTCGATCCTGTATACACTAGAGAGATTGAAAAAATAAATGTCTTCAAGAAAAACGGTTGCCTTTTCTGAGTGTGTTTTAGCTTTCCCTCAGGCCCAAGAAAGTGTATGCGTTTTATTGGTTATTATAAATATTTTTAAGCTTTTGTAGTACATAAAATAAAAATCAAAGCGATTTTAAATACCGATTCTAGCTTGTAGAGCAATGAACTCACTGTGTTAATGAACTTTTAGGACAACTCTCTGTCCCGCTGTTCTGACGGTGACATTTACAACTTCAGACAATGCTATATAGTACAGTATGCTGATTGAGAGATTCAGTTACAACATTTAAATGTTCCACGGCTTATTCTTGCACGTGTCTGCTATAGACATGCATTGAAATGGACAGGGTGTAGATCTGTTGTATCACCTGTCTGTGACCTGGGTAGTAAATTCGTAGTTCGGTTGAATTTTTTATGAGAGCGAATACCATCTTGTTGGAGGACATCGATTTCTAAATGAAGGGACTTACAAATATATTGGCTGTGTTGAGTGCAATTTCAAAACACTCCTAAAGAAAGATTGCTGATTTCTGGTTTAATCGTAATCATATTAATTCGTTTTTTTTTTGCTATTGAATATGAAATGAGATCGATTTTTTAATGAGTTTTATTGAAATATTTGATTGATTTAGAATTTTTTGTCTGTTTGTTTGTTTTGTTTTGTTTTTGCTAGGAATGACCATTAAATTACTTCCCAGTAAGTTTACAAATAAAATTTCCCTTTTGACAGTTTGCAAGTGAAAGAGGAAAACAGCTGGGTGGGATAATGTAATTGTGGGGATTTGGGTGAGGGGGGGGGGGGGGAATAATGTAACCGAAAAAAAATATGTAACCAAAAAACGCTATTTTGCCCAACTCATCATTGGGAAGTTAAAACCCATGTGTCTTACTGAAAATCATTGCCACTATTTGCCTGTCTGTAGTATAATTGGATCTTTATTCAATCTTCTCACAATTCTACAACTTTTATTATTCCTCATTGAAATGCAACCCTAAGAATGTCGGTTTTACGAGACACATTTTTTTTTTGGCCAGGCCTAAAGATGATTCTTTCAGTGGGGATAATGTTGTCCATCAATGGGAATTAAAAAAAAAGGTATACTCAGATGGAATCATTGTAAGACAAGGAGCAAACAAACCATCTCTTTCGTTCTGCTTTATATTGTTTTATGTAACTTTCCTTGGGGGAATAAGCGTCTTATATTTTGAAACTTGAAATTGCCTGTAACTTTCACTGGGGAATAAAGGTCTGGAAACATTTTGAAACTCCAAACTTTTTGGAGAGCCAATGCGAAAGAAAGAGAATAATAAATATCTTTTTTTTTTCTTAATCTAAGGAAGCCAGTTATAAGGAGGATTATCGTAATGTGCCCACATGCAGACATTATTTTATTTTGTTCTATACTGTGTATACTGTGAAAAAGTTGGACATTCAATAGCTGCTATATATTTTATGAGGGCAAATCCAGAACACAAAGAGGATAATTTACTTTTAAAACGGCCAAGACAGTAATATAGAATGTACAACGTTTAGTAGACCAAAAGAAAACGGAAAAAAATCGAGTTTCTCAGAAAATTTAGGAATGCGATGCAAAAATTGCAGTATTCAGTTTCGTTTCTTGCATACCTTAGACACACGTGATCACCTTGATCAGAGAAATCTGGAAATAAAAATTTTTTAAAAGTCTAAATTTTGTTTTTTGTCTCAATCACTGGGCGATGTGATGATTTCTCGACTTGTCAACCCCAAAGCCAAGGCAAAACTGGTGTTACCGTGTGCACGATGGCCGGATAGCGACTGTATAACAAACACTTTGATTCTCATCTGAGGTTGGCTGGTGAAATGTAATAGTTTCCCAGCAGTGAACATTTTCAAGACTAGGGTATTAGTAAACAGTTTTGTACATGAGCATAGAATGCAGACAGTCAGAAAAAAATAATGATAATAATAATAAAAGCTGGAAAACGCATTTCGTTGTTGTTGTTCTAAGTTTATAATTTTAAATTTTGTATGGCTATAGTTGTCGTCTTGAAACTCATGTGGCTGACGCATGCGTGAAAGTTTTATTTTCTCCTTCAGAAAGTTTGAGAACTTTTTTTTTTTTTATGAAACAAAAGTGCAGAGTGAGAAAAAAAAATACCTTTCAATGAGAAGAAAAGTATCACAATATAAGATTTTAAAAATGAGCTGTCTTACCTTCAGACGACTTTCAGATGCTTTCTGGTCCACACCCCGGGTATGTCAACTATTACAGGAGCTTCACAAACTTTTAAACAGCTTTGCCACGAATTCCCTGCCTTCGTCCGTGTCGTGTGAAGTCAAATACCAGTGAATCTATTGTCTTTCTTGAAACTTATTCAGACACGTGAAATCACAAAATGTTCTCTCTTTAAATTTTTTCCTCACTTTTATGCGTGTGTGTCTTAACTACTTGATTTTTTACTACAACACACTAGGACGTGTCCGTTCCTCTTTTATCGGATATAATATTGTGTCTTTCCTGGTACGACCAAACGTCTACTTTTGTTTGGTCCCAGATTTTATCTCCGCTATTAATATATATTCAAGCCGCCAACGCACGAATGGGCTCCTTACAACAGCCAGCACTCCCACTTCATTTATCTGGCGGAGTTTCTCTCACTCTCCAGCTGGCTCTCTAGTCCTCTCTTTTTCTCTTCCCGCTTTGCTCTCTGGTGTGCTCCGAGCCTCTCTCTCACTTCCTTAGTTACAACTTGCGACAATAATTATTGAACTGGGAACCCGGAGCGCGAGGCTCCCCTCTGCGCGACGGCGCATGCGCGACTGACGACGGTGCAATGACGTCACTTTTCAACGGATCAATGAGGGAGCATAAAAGGATAACAGTATGGCCGGTGTTTTCCAAGCTACGATTGGCTGATTCCCACACCTTTCCCACTGTGACTGATAACGTAAACTATTATTCATTTGTTGTTGTTTTTGTCTACAGAATTTTACTTCCGATGTTTTCACCATTGCACTTCTTCCGACTGATCGTATTTGTTGTTTGTAGTTGTTCCGGTTGTTATTGTTTTTGTATTTCATTATTGTGTGTGTGTTTTTTTAAATATTGCACTCTATGACAATTTGCGAAATATATTTAATATATATTTATATATATGATTATGTATAAAATATATTATAAAAAATATAATAACATATTATATAAATATATTATATATAGAGAGAGAGAAAGAGAAAGAGAGAGAGAGAAAGAGAGAGAGAGAGAGAGGAAAGAGAAAAGAAAAAGTTTAAAAAGCCACTCATAGCTATAATGATTCCTTCCTTTAATCACTCTGCCTTTTTATTTTTTTATTTTCTTTTTAGACCTCCCACTGAAATATCTAATATACTACATTTAATACATATGGACAGTGACAAGGAAAGTCCATTTTCTTTTGGGTTTTAATAATCCGACTTTTACACAACACCTGCAATGAAAGGAAGATGTGTGTTAAGTCAATAAATTAAAAAGCAAAGTTACACTACTGTAGTAGACAAGTTGCAAAATTATCTATATCTTCTTCTTTAAATTTTATTGTTTACTCTTTCTTTTCTGATGTCGTTGAAACGCAGTATTCATTGAGTCAGTGAAACAGAACATTGGAAATAGGACATGGACGGGTTGGTACTTAAAACTTACTGAGCACAGCATGAGGGTAGATGACGTACTGATGTGCATAGAAGAGATTTGGGCGGATATGAAGGGGGAATATTTCCGTTCACTATGTTTTTGACTTAAATAATAAGGAGGAAAAATGCCTCAGCATAAAACCAGTTAATATTTGAAATGAGCAACATCTTCAATCTGTCATGTTTATCACTTTTGTTTGTTTGTTTGTTTTTTTAAAGAGAAGTTACAATATTAAGACTGATCTCAGTCTAGTCAGACAGGTTGTTGTTGCTGTTGTTGTTGTTGTTGTTGCTATTGTTGTTCTTGTTGTTGTTGCTCCTATTGTTGTTGTCGTTATTGTTGTCGTTGTTGTTATCACTATTGTTATGTAGTTGTTGCTGTTTTTGTTAATATTAATGTTGTTGCTGTTGTTGCTGTTGCTGTTGTTGTTTTGCAGTTGTTGTTGTTGTTATTGTTGTACTTGTTGTTGTTGTTGGTGGTGGTGGTGGTGATGGTTGTAGTATTGTTGTTGTTGTTGTTATTGTTGTTGTTGTTGGTGGTGGTGGTGGTGGTGATGGTTGTAGTATTGTTGTTGTTGTTGTATCCGCCAGCCAGATTGTGAATTCCAAGTCCTGACTCCCGTTTGTGCAGATTCTATAACTTGCTCAGTTTGATTTGTCTGCGGCGCAAACGATGAGAGGCATTGAACAGGATCTTTCACATTGACTTATGAAACAGTGAATACAATATCAAAATATTATCTGTGACATGATGGATGTAGCTCATTAGAGCAAAATACATTAATTAAAAGACTATGGTTATTAGATATGATAGATAGACAGACGGATAGACAGACAAAGTTTATGATTTCCGACCAGCCTTTCTTCTTTCTCTCTTTTTTTTTTTAGGTTTGTTCTCTCTTTTTTTTCTTTTGTTTGTTCTTTCTTTCTTTTCTGTTTTCATTTCCTTTTCTTATTTTTCTTCTTTCTTTCTGTTTTTCATTCTTTTTTTTCCCTATTTATTATCTGTATTGTTTCTCTTTTTTCTATTTCCTTTCTCTCTCTTCTTTTCTTCGTTTCCTTCTTTGCCTCTTCTTTCTTTCTTTTTTTTCTTTCTTTCTTTCTTTCTGTCCTTTTTCTTTCGTTTGTTTTTTTTTTCTTTGAGTATTTATTTCTAGTTGCTTTTTTTTTTTTTTAATTTATACATGGCTGTGTCTGTGTCTGTTCATGAAAATGTCTGTAGTTAAAAGTGAGGTATTAAGATCCTGGTAAACATCAGAGACAGCGAAAGACAGGAGAAAAGAAATACGACGATGAAGGAGAAATAAACACATTAAATAAATACAGTTAACAGTACAACTATGCCCTTGCAAGGTAGCAATACAAGTGGGCTCTTGCAAGGTTGCAATACAACTGAGCTCCTGCAAGGTGGCAATACAACTATGTTCTTGCAAGGTGGCAAGACAATTGCGCTCTTGCAAGGTGGCAATACAATTGAGTTCTTGCAAGGTGGCAATACAACTGAGTTCTTGCAAGGTGGCAATACAATTGAGTTCTTGCAAGGTGGCAATACAACTGCGCTCTTGCAAGAGTGCAGTACAACTGTGCTCTTGCAAAAGTTGCAATACAACTAACTGTGCACTGCAATGCAGGTATGCAAATCACAACCACCTTCATTTCGAACTCGCACATGAGGACATCGCGAGTGATAGAAGAAGAGAAAAAGAATAAAACTCAGGGCTCAAAGCGGAAATACTAATTTTAACACACTTTCAGACATGTTCAGACAGTCGTGGAAAAAGCAGGCAAAAAAAAAAAAAGCAAAAATAAGATGGCAGATCTATCTGTCACGAAATCGATAGAGCCAAACTTTGATGTCCGGGTAAAATCCTCTTGAAAGCTGACAGATAAGGGCCTACATTACGAGGATCCACTTTACTTCATTTCTCTATGTGATGGATGGTGAGACAGTCACGTAACATCTAGAGTAAGAAACTTGAATTTAAAGTCATGTTATCAAAAGCTCTGTAATTTTTTTTCGCCCAATTAATTGTAACTTTCTCCTGTATATAGCATTAAATAGTCATTTATCTTCAAGATGTGACAGTATAGATATAGGTGTCTTTATAATGAACTCCTTGACGGTGATGTTTCGATTATCCGAGAAGTCAATTACAAGTAAAAAAAGAAAAGTACCATGACTGAGGCTTTGAGCATAACATTTTTGAGACTTAGAGGGCTAAACGGCAATCTAAGCTTATCTTATCACTTCATTGCTGAAAAAAAAAGAAGAAAGGAAGAGAGAGAAAGACAGACAAACAGACAGACAGACAGACAAACGCTATTATACAAAAAAGGTGAAAGAGAGACAGAGAGAGGAGAGAGAGAGGGGTAAATAATATTTATATATATATATAAAAGGATGAAAGAGCAAGAGAGAGAGAAAGAGAGAGAGAAAGAGAGAGCGTGAGAGAGAAATAGACTATGTATTATATATATATATATATATATATATATATAGAGGGAGAGAGAGGGAGAGAGAGAGAGAGAGAGAGAGA
>JBCEWB010067346.1:0-13402 GCA_039654565.1 Peronia peronii | reverse complement strand
TCCATTCATCCATCCATCCATGCATGCATCCATCCATTTATCCATTCATCTATCTATTCATTCATTCATCCAGTCATCCATGTGTTTTTTTCTGTCCTGTCTTTTCATCGATCCATTACCCTTCATCAATCGATTGTCCATTAATCTGTGTGTCTGGCAGTCTGCCTATCAATCCATCAGAAATATATAAACATTGTAGAGGTATGTCCATGTATTAAGAAATATGTCCTTTCTGTTATATTACAGGTGCGGGACACAACAAGAGAGCAAGTGGAGAAGGAGTTAACCTTTGTGGGCTTTGTGATCATCTCCTGTCCTCTCAAATCTGACTCCAAGGCTGCTATGAGAGAAATCATCAATGCTTCACATCATGTGAGTCTCAACTTTTTTGATTGAACCTGTATGGGGAAGCAAGAACCATCTATCTATTCTTTCCAACCATTTGACTGTTTTTGTGCATCTTTGTTCATTTGTCATTCGCCATTCTTTCAGAATCTAATGGACTCTTTCAGAATTTCCTTGAGGTCCTCATGTGGTGGTGAGCAGTGTTTGGTTTAATATTTGTAACGAATCATGATTACACATGCTGGGTACACACAAGTGCGTGTTGTGAGTGATATTTAGCGGATCGTAATTGTATATACTGGGCCCATGCAAGTGTATGTTGTGAGTGTATGTATGCTGGCCCCTGGAAATACTGGGTTGCCGAATGTGTCTGAGATACTCTCTAAGCATTTTGTACGAGATGGTTTTTGGTCAGATCTTGTGCGTGTGAAGTACGCCACGTGTGCACTACGTCACGGTTTTATGTGTGGCAGTAGTGTTAGTGAGGGCTGTTAGATTTGAGAGAGTTCGAGATGAGCTGGTGTCTATATAAGGGCTCAGCCGGAGAGGAAAGGAGAGAAAACGCAATGCAGTGAGTGCTGTATGCAACGGAGTTAGACAGCTGCCCTGAAGTTTGTATTGTTACCAAGCATCTGCAATAAATTCTGCATCATTTCAACGTCGAGGATTCCTGCTCTTATTTCTCCGTTCTTGTGTGCGTCTCGTTTGCATTCACCACCTGATTACCACTTACAACGTCACAACTAACACCCATTCACATTCTAAGTTCGTGACAATATTGTGAGTCACCATGTAGAAGTATCCTGTTTGGTTCTTTATATTGTGGAACACACTGTGTTGCAAACAAGTAATACGACAAGAGTCATTACTACGCAACTTGTGAATGTAACAATGCCAAACAGGACAAGAGGATAGATTGATTAATTTTCTATACTTCTCAGTTGAAAAGACAAGCCATTTTGTGCTTTTGCTCACAGTTTCAACTGCCATATGGCCAAGTTTCTTGCCACATGGAGATTCTGAATGAGTCCATTTTGCCCACATACTGAGTGCATTCCATTTCAATTTGTTGTTGTTGTTTTTATTCTAATATTATTTATGGAATTGGATGTAAAAATTTTCTGCCATGAATTTATTTGTGCAGACAAAAACTTTTTTCTTACATTGGTTTTAAGTTATTATCCTGCATAATCATGCTGAGAGATCACTCATTAACTCTAACATAATCAATATTTAGTCAAGGGATAGCATATGCTAAATGTTTTTTCACATGAATTTGTTTGTGCAAACAAGAATTTTCCCTCTAGTTGTTCATATTTAGTGACTTCAAAGCATCATCCTTTAGTTTTTGTTCATTTACACTGTCTTTATCATGTACCTATGAATGTTTTATTTGTTGCCATATATTATTACATGAGAACTGTAGCATCATTGTTTTGTGTTATGGAAATGTTGATTCTTGCCAAAATTCTATTAATAATGTTTTTTTTTTTTTTTGAGATAACAAAAAACAAAAAGAAGATAATAAAATATTTTGTAGACAAAATACTTCCATTTTAATTGTGAAGAATGGAAGTTCATTTCAAGGTGAAAATGAACTTCAATCCTCGGTTTACATAACAGAAATAGGATTGGTTGCCATTTTAAATATCCTGCTTACTTTCATGTGATTTGTTTTTTTCTTTGTCCAGGTTGCGATGATCACAGGCGACAACCCTCTGACTGCCTGCCATGTGGCCAAAGAACTGAAGATGACCAGGAAAGAGACTACCATGATTCTTTCTCCACCTAATAGCTTTGGTAGGCCTTGTTTAAACATTGCTACCCTTGGTATGACTGACCTAGATCAGTTGCATATTACTGTTTGTATTGAAAATGTTAATGGTATTCTATATTAGTGCTCTTTTATGTGTTTTTTGAAATATAGTTTGACTATATAAGTGCCAACTTTTGTTTTACTTTTAAGTTCCATTTAGTTTTGTGTGGTAATGGAAAGTTTGTGTTTGTGTTTTGTTGTTTTTTTTTCAGTTGTGATTTGTGTATGTAAATTTATTTTATTTTATTATTTTTTTTTTTTAATTAATTTTGGAAATTGAAATTTTGACATTGAAAGTAAACATCCAATTCTGAATATGAGTTGCAGTTAAATCTATGAAAACTCAAATCAGTAAATGATTTTTATTTTATTGTTTGGTTCTTGCTTTGAAGTTTGAAGTGGTATACAATCATCCCACCTTCATTGTATAACTTTGGGTTTCAGCTGATGAATGGCACTGGCAATCAATTGATGACAAGATCATCCTAAAGGCCAAGCCCAACAATGTGAAGAAAGAGTTGATCACTCAGTATGACTTATGTCTGACTGGGGAGGTAGGTAGGACTGGACATGGTTTGCCAGAGATATTGTTTGTTTGTTCTTTAAGTCCCAGGGATAATTACATCTTTCAGAATTTATAGAATTATTATTGAAAACACTGACTATCATGTAAAGACAGATCATCTGTACCTTCTCAACATAATCAGTTACACTCATCTTACAGAACATTAAGTACTAGTTGGTGTGCTAAATGAAAAGAGTTATTGCAGATATTATGATTGTAGAATTTTATATCTTGAGATGTTAAACTGTTTTGTTTTCCACAGGCTATCTCGTATCTTCAAGCTGAGGATAAGAAGTACTTCCACTTGCTCCTGGCTAATGCTAAAGTATTTGCAAGAGTGGCACCCAAACAAAAAGTAGGCCTGCAGTCTTTGCTGTCCCATTTTTGTAGATAGTGGTTGAGAAAATTTTGGATTTGTTCATTCCTGAATTTCCGTGGTGTTCAATAACTTCAATTCTGGGTTAACCCTATGAACCCTGACCCCCTGAGCCTAATATAACCCTGCCCTGGACTCCTGAGCTTAGATCTATGATTTTGGACATCACTGTTGTCTTCATCACTTGAACTAGATCTAGAGCTATCACTTTCACTGTCATTTATTGATTCTAAGTCACTATCTGGAAATTTATGGCGAGATCAGTCTCATTATCGTTGGAATCACCAAGATGATTTATCACTTCATTGGCAGTAAGCAAATGCTGGTGTTTGTCAGTATCATGAGAGGTTGGCAGTTGAGGTACACTCCATTTCATGATGAAAATTCTAACTCAAACAATCCAGCGTGCAATGCACAGGTCGCGCTCGAGGTCAGGAGGTTAAGAATTTCAACTTTGGGTTAAATACATATCTTCACAGGATGAGAAATGTTACACATTTCTGGATATTTGGGTTCAGCAGAGGTATTCCCTGATTGTTAATGAATTTATGAAATGCTGAGAAGTACTGAAAACTACTTTTGAAAAAACTGTATTCAAAATGTTTCTTTTGTTTGAAAACTTTTCAGTATCCAATGGATTTTTCAGAAACACTTCACAGTTTCCTGTGTGAATTTTGTCTGAGGTCAAATTGTCATTTGAATTTAGTGATTTAGTGAGACTTTAGTTATATTGCCATACATCTGTATTGGAAATTGTAAGTGACAGAATGCCATGTTAAGTATTAAAGGTAATTACAACTAGCATTGAATCCGCTATGACCATAGTCAGTGTCTTGCAATGATACAAGATGTTGATTCAAATTTTCTTCTGTGATTTCATTCCAGGAACTGATTATTACAGCTTTAAAGTCCCAAGGTTATGTGACACTGATGTGTGGAGATGGAACTAATGATGTCGGGGCTCTCAAACATGCTGATGTCGGTGAGTGTTAAGTTGACAGTCTTTTTACTAACAGTTGCCAACAACTGCAGGGATTATCAGAGAAATAAATCATCTGTCAAAGTTATACTTCTGGACTATGTTTGATTCGCCTGACACAAAAGGAAATCATGGCCTAAGGCTGAGTGCAAACTAAGGATCTATGAAAGTACTGATCAGGAAAAGAAAAAGGCTCTGGGTTGGGCATCCACAGCAGAAATGAGCCAACAAATTCACAAACTCTTTACTGAAACCCATAAGGGAACAGGAATTGAGGAATTGCTAAACAGACTCGGAGGTGGAGCCTGCATGCAGGACTCAAAACCATCAACCTGACATCGGAGGCTGTGAAGGGAATTTGCCAAAGCCTGAAGAAAGTGAAATGCTATTGTTGAGGCCTTATATTTCTTAAGGAGCGAAGAGGAATAGCTAACTACCTAACTAATTGTGCATATGGTTTTGGGCAGGAGTTACAGTTCTATAATACTTGTGTTTTATCTGACACAGAAGACTTTTTGAGCAGCAGTTTATAGCTATGCATGGGGCAAAAGGCACAACGTTGAAGAAAAGCAAGAAAGACACATAGATTATTGCATCATTTTTGGTCCAAACATGACCAGCAATGGTGGTGGGCATACTATGATAATACTGCATAGGATTTTTTCCATATGTGTTAGTCACAAATGTGTCCATTGCAAGTTTTGTATAGATTTATCCTGTAATCTTTGAGCTGTTGGTGGAAATAACATGATTATATCACTTCAAATATCTTTTCTCTGTGGTTATGCAAATCTAAGGGACCATATATACACAGAACTCAATATAACAGAAGTACCGTTTTGTTGCTGTCGTAACACAATGATAAACTTTTTGTGTTACGACTGCATTTATATATTGCTATAGCTTGGATAAATTGACTAGATCACCTATAAAGTCATTAAACTGTATGAAATTAATGACCATTAAGTGAAACTGGCTTTTCAATCGAAAGTCAGTTTTGAAAAGTCTGGTTTAGTCTCTGTGTAAGTTACTTTTTTTTTTTTTAAATATATATCTGACTGTCTGACATTTATGAAATGAACAGTCTTACAAAAGTATATCTTCCAACTGTTCTATTTGTCTTTCAGGTGTTGCCCTGTTAGCCAATGCCCCAGAGAAACTACCAGAGAAAAAGAGAAAAGAGGAGGCTGTAAGTATATCTAATATGTCACTGAAATCTCATTGTGAAATTGGAAGGGGAGATGTCTTTAACTTTTCTACTTAAGTGAATATGCATGTGAATCTCTACAGTTTCATTTTACTTATGGGTGTTTGCAATTTGATTCCCATGGAACTGTTGATCTGCAACTAATATTCTACAGTTCATACATATTTTTGTCTAAATTTAATTAATTTATGAAAACAATTTTGTTTCTTGGATGACATTTATGTTTTGTTTTCATCAAAATTGAGTGGTAAGGCATTTCAAATTTTTCATAAAAAATTGATACAGTATGTTCATGTTCATTTTTCCTGCTATCTGTTACGACTGACGGCAAGGTGTGTGGATCCATCGATCATTTGCTTTGCTCCGAAGTGCAGATGATCATTTTGATTCACATGTCCCCATCCCTCATTGCAGTGTATGCTTTGGTCGTTTTTTTTTTTGTGTGTGTGTGTGTGCTTTGAGCTATAATATTGTCTTGTCCAAAATCTTCTCTTTCTGTTCTGAATATGGATTCCTTTTTCCATCTTTTAAATGACAAGATGCTCCAGTTCTTCTTGTCTCATAACATGGTGAGTGAAGGTGGATTTTATGCTGACGTATTTCGCTTTTGTAGATCAAAAGCAACTAAAGCTAACCTTCATCACTCCTTCCTCCTCCCTCCCCCCCCCCCCATTCCATCCATCCCATCCTCCTTCTGTCCCCTCTCAAAATTAGGGGTTCATATTTGAAAATGATATCACATTTCAGCACTTGCTTTTATTGACCCATTTTTTTCTCATCCCCTACAAAGCAGGATGGCGAGGCTGGCAGTTCTGTGGACAAGACCTCCCAACAGGGTCCCAACCAGCGTGGACCCCCTGGCCGACCCATGAGCCGGGTGGCCAAGATGAGGGCAGTTAACAGAGGAGAAAATATAGCCCCCCAGCAGGTCAGTGTGATTCATTGTAAATTTCACTCACTAAAAATTGGGTTAGACATTGTCCATCACTCTTGGATATTATATATTATACATACACATTATCCATGACGCGTCCCATCCCCTCAACTATTTGTTATACATTTGTGTTGCAAATGAATGTTATATCAAATTTCCGCCAAATTGAGCTATTATTATCATATAGAATCTTAATTCATGTACTTTTGTGTGGTGAAAAAAGTTTTGAGGGAGTTTGACTGTAGCCAAGATATTGCAAATTGAAGAGACAGGGGAGTGACCTCGCTGCCTAAGGTCAGAGGAAAAACCAGCAAAAAATTAGCAGTTCAGCGTATAGATCTTTATATTCACCTCACAATATCGTATTTCACTACGAGCTGCTCATAGGAGCACATTCAACTTTCATTTTCTTTGTTTGAGTCCAGCAACTTACGACTCCTTCTGACTGACCGCAAGACATTTCTGTGTTGCACTTCCAGTTTATAAAGACATGACATACTGCTGCATCCCATTTGCCTCATCAGCGCAGAAAAATGCTGTGGTCTACTCTAACGTTTTGATTCTAAGCATCAAAAAAGTCGGGAAACAGTAAATGTTGAAAATCAGGCATGATGTTAGACCAGATTTCAGTGTAGGCTGAGCCAGTTTAAAACTTTGAGATTGCAGAAGTAAGATGTCAGACACTTCCATTTTTTTCTGATTCTTCCAACAGAAAAAACTACAGGCCTTGCTCAAGGAGATAGAGGAGGAGGAGAAAGCTCAAGTCATCAAGCTTGGAGATGCCAGTATAGCATCTCCCTTTACATCTAAGTTGTCCACAGTCATGAGTGGTAGGTGAATGTGGCAGTGAGTTGATTGTCAGAGTAAATATAGTGTCACATTCAATAAGACAGCACAGAGTGACTTGTCACATGAAATGTAATGCCACATGGAATGAAGTGTCATATTGAATGAATATCACACAGACAGGACTTATATTGATTGAAGTGTCACATAGAATAGAGTGTCATATTAATAGAAAAGGGTATAGATATTGCTTTATGTTTCTATCAGCCAAAGTCTGATTTCTCATGCTACCAGGCAACAAAAAAAAAAAACTGATCTTCCAGTCATTTTCCTTGGTATAATAGTTTTACCAGTTTCATCTACAGAATTGAAGATCAAGGGGGAATAACCACAGATATCCACTTCTTACACATGAAAGAAAATTGAAATTCTGTTATTGATTCAACCCATTTGGACAGCAGTGGCTGCTCCTTCTGATTTTTTTTTATGTAGAATAGTCAAGGCTCAGGACTGTACCCTGGATTGCAATTTCAAAATATTAAAAATTGAACATCTGGTGTCTTCTCCCTTAGTTTTCAGTTGCTTTTTATAGCCTTTGAAATGAAGTGTCCTTAGTCAGAATACATCTCCTTACACTTTCAGAAGGGTCATAAGTGAGGGAAGATTGAAATCGGATCAGGCAGTCTTAGATTGAAACTGCCTGGCTGGATATGACATCATCTAATCTAGTAGGCTATCATTGTATTTTGCAGACCTTTTTAAAATTTCACTTTGCAGTATCAAGCAAGAACTGTGTATAGAGTATATTGTTTTGTTGTATTCCCAGTTTGCAATATCATCAAGCAAGGCCGGTGTACCCTGGTGACCACACTGCAGATGTTCAAGATCCTGGCTCTCAATGCCCTGGTGCTGGCTTATAGCCAGAGTGTTCTCTACCTGGATGGCATCAAGTTCAGTGATGGCCAGGCCACCATGCAGGGCTTATTACTGGCTGGCTGCTTCCTCTTCATCTCCAGGTCAAAGGTCAGCAGACACTTTGTAAATCTCTTTTTGCTATTTGTTATGATAACTTTCAATGGATTGATATTTAATGAACCACAGATTCATTATCTTCATATTCATTATTTGTCCTATGTTTCTGTTTCTATTCTGTTATTCTTTTTTTTGTATCCTAGTTATTATGATAACTTTCAATTGACTGATTTTTTTATGGAATAGGGGATTTGCAGTCCTGAGACTTGTTATTTGTCTTGTGTTATGGTGAACTTTTCAGTATGATACCCTTCCTCTTGATCTGGAGGAAATAACACTGTAAATATCACCAGAAGTTGCACCTCCCAACTACAGGTTACATTCTGCTGTAGATTTTTAGTCATTAATCTTTTTATCTTTCATTTGTCATAAGCAAATGTTACAAACAAATCATGACTGAACAAATCAGATTATGATGAACATTTCTGTCATGAGGATTGCCTGAGATTCCTGAATAATAAAGAAGCGGCTACTTGGAGACACTTACAAATCATTATGGAAAAGAAAAGTCAATGAAAATTTCCAGCCACTGTAGACTCTGTTGCTAAATTATGGAAAAGAAAAATTAATGAAAATCTGCATGTGTTGTTGCAGCCATCACATCCAAGCTGCCCATACTCTCCATGAGTTATGTAACGGAACAATTAATGAAAATTTGTGTATATCTTTTTCCAGCCCCTGAAGACACTGTCCAAAGAACGCCCCTTGCCCAACATCTTCAATGTGTACACCATCCTGACAGTCTTCTTACAGTTCTGTGTCCACTTTACATGTTTGATTTACCTGGTCCAGGAAGCAAAGTCTCGCATGCCCAAAAGGTCAGTCAGTCAGTCTTCCATATACCTGTGTCTGTGGCTGTTTTAACTTAACCCTATCAGCCCTGAGCAACAATATTAACCCTGAAAGTGTCATGGTTGTAATCTACTCAAGGCATGGCTCAGTATGCTTTTCATTTGAATTACTATATCAACTAGACATACAATACAATAATAGATAATACACTGTAGTATATAATACAATAACAGTATATTGCCATTTGGGTCTAAATTATAGTTTCTTCAAGCTGAATAAATATCATAATAGAGACATTACTGCTATAGCAATCTCTTCTGGCACCTTTAGACATAATGACCCTTGTACATGGTCACCCTTAATCATGAAAAATTCAGATTTGTACACAAAAACATTAGTAGTGTCAGCACAGAGATCAGCCATCACTAAAGTATTTTTTTTTTTTTTTACTTTCTTCCACTTTGAATATTGCATTGTTGCCACTGTATTTAGATTAAGACCCATTTCTGGTTTACTGGGAACACAGCAGAGTCATTTTCAGTATTCTTGATACATTGGGAGCACAGACCAATTAAATAGAAATAATGCAGAAATATTTCACACCACTTCTTTTCTATGTCTTATTATTCATTGTCGCCACCATTTTGTTTGACTTGATTTAACAAGAAACTGAGATCTAGTACTGTTTAAATTCAAATGTTGGTGTCTTGACAATTTATTAGATGTGCAAATTGTTTTCATGCTTGACTTGTCCTGAACTTCCCTACCAGTTAGAATGATAATTCCATGATTAAATGTGGAGACCAGTGAAGATTTCATATAGTGTCACACTCAGAAATAAACAGCCTAACTCAGGATTGAGCCATTTGTTGTCTGATGCATTGTTGGATTCTGCATGCATTGTTTTAACTGTGACAAATGAAAGGAAAAGAAAACACAATGTACAAGGTCTGTCTCAAAAATACTCCCGATCTTGTAAAATCTTGAAATAATAAACTAAATGCCTGAAGTTTCACACAAATGAACACCAACATATATGGAAATTGCCGTTAAAAACCTTGTGGCACTGCATTGAGCGGAGTCAAAGTTATAGGGGTTTGTTTACACCAGCAGTCAGAGATTCATCAAGATCTGTTAGTGCTGTAGCAAATCACTCTCCAACTATTCAAGCTATCAGATCACTGGGAGGAGAGATTCATCTGTGGCGAATCAGTGTTGAGGAAGGATCATAACCTAAAAGGCCTGTGATTGCATGTGGACATGCAATTATTTCACTTGTTCACTAAGGTGAAAGAACACCTTCAGGGACAGCGGTTTAGCATGGAGGAAGACATTATTTTGGCCATGAAAGCTGGACTTATAATGCTAGACAAAGAGATATACATTGCTGCCTTTGAAAGCTGGTTGCGTCAGTGGCAGAAGTACTTGGACAATGGTGATGACTTTGTTGAATGACTTTGTTGAACAGCTAATGTAATAAAGGTGTATTGCTCCAAATTTGTTGACATTGTCTTCAATGGTTTTGAATTGTGGAGTAGGGAAAATTATTTTTGAGACAGACGTCGTAGACATGTAGGAGATCCCTTTGCTTATTTTTTCATACTTTACACAATGGTTTTTATTGATTTCCTGTATACAGATTGTTCAGATAGATCATTTGTTTATGAGTATGACATTATTACACTGTCCTCCATCGCTGGTCATTTTGTGTGACTGGTTTTCTGTGCTCCATAACTGAATTACAGTTTGTTCTGCTTATATGGGTGTCATCAAGTTGTATGTGTTTCTTAGTCAGGTGTCAGATATGCATGTGCCAATATCGCCAGTCAATTTATTTGAATTTTCTGATTGGTTTCTGATACTTTTGTTTCATTATAGTTTGTCTTGACATTTGTTGTTTTGAGTTAATGTCTATTCATATTTGTCAACTGGATACAGCTTTGGATTGTGAGCAAATGAATAACAATTCAGGTAATATTTCACCTAAAAATTTGTCATTCTTTGTGCGTTTTGTTGTTGAAGTGTGAAGAAATCTTCTGAATTCTTTGTTTTGTTCATTGATATATTTGTCCTTTCTCTTTCAACAGGGATGAAGAGTTTGTGAACCTGGAGAAGGAATTTGAGCCAAGCTTATTAAATACAACAGTTTACATCATTTCTATGTCACTACAAGTGTCTACATTTGCTGTTAATTATAAGGTTAAAAAAAAATTTTTTCCTTTCCTTAGTTATTAAATTTCCCAAGATGAGTGCTTTTTTTTTTCTTTTTAAAGTTTTTATGTAGATATACTTCTTGACAACAGTGCTTTTTTTTTTTTTTTTTTTTTATATATATACATATTATACATACAGTTTCGCTGTCCATTATCAGTAATTGCAAAATATTTGATGGGGCTGAATCATGAAAGAAAGTTACATGTTTTACCTTTAGTTAATTGCCAGCTTTAGCAAAATGATTCGGTTTCTTTTTAGTTATGATCTCATTTTGGAAAGACACAGTAAATTTTCAAAACAAGAGTGGGGGTAAGTCCATTCACGTGTGAACTGAACTTAAAAGTTATAGAGAAATAGGCCTTTTTACATGCACCATTGTCTGACTGATGCCAGTGTCCTCCCCACGATCATTAATCATCCCTGTGGGAATTACTCATTTGATTGTTATGGCACTTAGACATAGCTGCTTTGATTTAACTATCATCTTGACAGTGTAGTTCTCTGGCTCTTTACTATTAAAAAATCGAAGTGTATTTTGTAACATACAGGAAAAAAGAATTCCTATATAATTCATTTGACTCTTCTAATTTAGTATCATGTAAAACTCTGCCAGAAAACATACATGTTCAACAAACACCAGTATGAGTAAAAAACCCTTGAGATGGTTGTCAGTCAGACTAAATTATGTTTCGGGTTGCATTACATTATTATGGATGAGAGAAATCTTTGATCATGTTTATATGCCATGTATGAGGATGGATCTATGCTGCTGCTCTTTGTTATTATTGACACATTTTCTGGCTGTACGGTGTTTCAAACCCTTCAGGGGTGAGGCACTGTATAAATGCCCTGCAGTATTATTATTGTTATGTATGATCAATTGAGTGCTTGTCAGTTGCTCATTGAACGTTGCACTACATATGACTGATAAGTTGAAAGTTATTGCAAAATGAATATGGAGTTCAAACTTTTGTGATATGATTGTTGAGTTGAAAATTGTCCTATGTGATATATGACTGTCGAGTTGGAAGTTACGCAATGTGATTGTTGAATTGTGTGATATGATTGTGATTGAAAGTCGCACGATCCAATTGTGGAGTTGAAAATTACACAATATGATTGTTGGGTTGAAAGTTACATGATATGACCATTGAGTTCTTCTTGTTTCAGGGTGAGCCATTCATGGAGAGATTACGGGACAACAAACCTCTGGTTTACAGCTTGTTCTTCTCCTCCTTTGCTGTGCTGGTGCTGGCCAGTGGGGTGGTTCCTGAGCTGCAAGCCCAGTTTGAATTGGTGGAGCTTCCCTATGAGGTATTGTGTCAATATGGTATTTGTTGTAGTTGTTGCTGTCGTTGTCGTGTGGGGTCATCCCGAGCTGCAGGTAGAACTTCCATGTAAAGTAATATTCAGTATATTTGTTGATGTTGTTGTCACTGACATTGTCAATATATCATGTTGTTGCATGACAGCAATGAACTTCCAAACCAGAGCAATGCAGTTCTACATTAGAGCAGTGCCCACCTATACCAGAATAGTGCCTACCTACATAGAGCAATGTCCACCTGCACTACAACAATGCCCAACCTACATTAAATCAATGTCCACCTACACTAAAACAATGCTTACCTATATTACAGCAATGCCCAACTACACTAGAACAGTTTCCACTTATACTTAAGCAGTGCCCGCTTACATTATAGCAATGCCCACCAACACTACAATAATGCCCCTCTAGATTAGAGCGATGCTGATAGCCATTGGAATGATGGTAATTTGCAACACACCAGAACAAATCTCAGCAGCGCTATCTACAGAACTCCTTTTATAATCCTTGAGTACCAAGTGTCATTATTTAGGATACATCTTAGAACACATCTTAGGAGGATCATGTGTGATTGAGAACAGATTGAAAATGGATCAGGCTGTTTTAGATTGAGAGTATCTGACTAGATTTCACAGATCTACTAATAATAATTTTGCTTTCCTTTATTTCACTTCCACTGAGAATTATTTTCATAGCCTTTGAAACCAAATTTCAGAAGGATCATTTCTTGAGAAGAGTTAATGCATGTATTATAGATTGAGAGTTCCTGACTAGATTTTGCATTTCTAATATTAGTCAGTTATAGGGTTAGACCATAAAACATGATAAGCAACATTGCTTTAAGATTTCAGGGATAGTGCATGAGATGATACCTTTGTGCTTCTTATACGATCTGATTTAAACAACACTTTGTAGCAATGCCAATCAAGCGCCGATTGTTCCACCGAAAATTGGCCGCTGCCGAGGGGGTGTTTTTTGGGACGTGGGAAAAAGAGGGTCGCCCTCTTTGACACGCTCTCACACCGTTGT
>JBCEWB010067325.1:0-13403 GCA_039654565.1 Peronia peronii | reverse complement strand
ATACGAAGCTATATTCAACCGCCACGGCGACGGCATCGCCGCATAACCAACCCGTCCGTCGAACCGGGGCAACCTCACCGGGGATGTCAACCACCTCCGCCCGCTGCTCCGACACAAGCGCATAGTGCCCGATCTAACCTCGCAGGGCAAGCACACGCCGTACGCGCTCCCGATCAGAATACTCGGCTCACCGCGACGTCGGCCCGTCCGGTATCGGCACATCACGCGCGGCACGGTGCGCTCGGAAATGTGCGGTGGGCGCGTGGTCAGGGTCGTAAGTCCACGAGGACGCCGGCGTGGTCCGATGGTGCGCCCGCGGCGGTGTCGAGTCCGACGAGGCGTGCCGAGGAGATGCGACCGGCCAGGCCGATGAACACATAGTCGATTCGAGCGTTGGGGTTCCCGTCGGGCACGTGGGGATTGTCTTTGCGCCACGTCCAACCGGGTTCGCCGTCGGCTGCGGTGATTCGCCATGCATCCTGGAACGCAAGGTCGTCGATGAAGGGTTCGGTGAACAGCCCGCAGAATCGGCGGATCTCGTCGGAGTCGGGTTCTGCGCCCAGAGCGGTTCGCCCGCCGGGCGGCCAGTCGCCGGCGGGAAGTGAGCGGTCCACGGTGTGGACGATCGGCCAGCGACTCAGCAGCGCGACTCCGCAGTCAAGGTCGATCGGAGCGTCACGCAGGCGTTCACGCCAACGAAGCGGCTCACGATTCGGGCTCCACTCCCGGTGCGCCAGCCCACCAACCTCCGCGAGGCGCACAGTCTGATCGTCGTGGCCGGTGCGGTACACCTCCTGGAGGGCGATGAGGTCTGCGCCGGTATTGCCGACAACGTCGTCGATCAATGGTTGGCGCGCTGCCCAGTCGCCGAACCGCCACCACAGATTCCAGCTCAACACCCGACAGTCCGCGTCGACCACACCAACCAGTCCAACACACCGGACCCGCTGACCGACCTGACCCTCAGGGATCCACGCGACGCCGCTCGCGTGTGAGCGACAGCCCGCTTCTGACCGAAACGCATCGAACTACGTTGCTCGGAGTGTTCGAAGTTCGGCCGTTCGCAGATGACGACGTCGCTCACTTCGGACGCATTCATGGCCCCGATCGCGACGAGCCACGGCGAGCACGGACCTTCGTCGCCGACTTCGACGGCGAAGTGGTCGGAGCCGCCACGTTGATTTGGAGCAGCCGCCATCCGGACCTCGTCGCCGCGACGATCGACGTCGCTGCCGACGCACGACGACGCGGAATCGGCACGGCGCTCCTTGCGCACGTCGAGAACGAGGCGGATCGACCGGTGATGTTGAACGTCGAAGAGACGACCGAGTCGAGCGGGTTCCTCAAGTCTGCGGGCTTCGACGCAGCAGTGACCAGCGTGACATCCCGAGTCGTCGTGGCCGACGTGCTCGAGGTGCTCAACGAGTGGCGTTTTCACGCCGATGCCAGCCAGGCCAACATCGTTGCGACCGACGAACTCGACGCCTCACTGATCGCGCTCTACGAGAACATCTACGCAGAGTGTCACCGCTGGGCCGGCCGACACACACCGCCACCGGACGCACCCTGGATCCGCTTCGCCGGCGACGTTCACAATGCGCCTGGTGCCATCCAGGTCGCGGTCGACGATGGCAAACCGGTCGCAGTGGCCTCGCTCCACGACGGGCAGTTCGCCGACGGCGCAGATGCCTTCGTGCCGCCGACATCTGCGCTCTCAGGCAGCCACGAGGAACGTGTCAACGTCGTTGTCCGGCTGCTCCAGGCGCTGCTGCAAGCGGGCCTCGACGCCGGCATCGAGGAGGTCAACGTGGAGTACGACTCGACCTACGACGACCTCACCGCAGTGATGGCGCCTGGCCGACCACCGAGCGAGCCGTCCGGCACGCATGGCTACCGCAATAGTTCTCAAGCCGCACATATCGACGCCCAACCACGCCCCACGACAAGCCGCCCATCGCGGCACGAGTGCGCTCGGCGAACAGCGCGGAAACGCGCGGCCGGGCTGCTGCCGGCGATACCGCTCCACTGCGGCCGATCGGCCCTCGACACCAACCGTGGTCGCCGGCGCCGAGCGCGTACCGCTCGTCGTGCCGGTGCTGTCCTCCGAAGCCGAAATCGAAGTGAGCGTTCTGATCACCCTCTTTGGTTGTCGAAGATCGGTAATCGGTTCGGCGCCATCGCGCTCTCGGCGATCAGCCCTCGCCAGCGCAGGGGTCGTCGGCACTCGACACGCCAGGCACGATCGACCCCAACTCGGCATCGGTCAGTCGCCGCTCGAGCGCGTCGCAGGCCAGCTCGACCCAGCGGTCGGGGCTGACCGCGATCTCGGCGATGCCCTCGTCGGTCGCGACGACGACTGAGGACCCGTCGAGGGTTACCTCGAACGCACCTCGGAGTCCGTCGGTGCGGAGCAGCGTTCCGATGCGCGAGGCGGAGTCGACGTCCCACAGCACGATCGACCCATCCTCTGACTGCACCAGGAGTCGAGCGCCATCGTCGAGGAACGCCATCCGAATCGGGAACGCCGTGTCGTTGTCGAGTTCGGCGGCGACGTTTCGATCCTCGTCGACGAGGGTCACGGTGCCCGACCAGTCGCCGATCGCAGTGGTCGCTCCGTCGTCTGTCACGGCCACGGCGCCGACTGCAGCCCCCACGACGACGTCTTCAGGCAGCGCCGAGCCGTCCTCGGCAATCCATCGGACTCGACCCTCGAGGTCGCCGATGACGACGGTCGTCTCGCTGCGGTCCGCGAACTCCGCAGCCGAGACACCGACCCCGTCGTCTCGTACGTCGACGTCGTCGGACTCGCGATCGACGACGACGACCCGGCTCCCGCGGACCGCTTCACCCTGGTCGGCGAGCACGAGGATGTCGCGGCCCGATCCGACGCGCGGGGCGACGAAGTGCTCGAACCCCGGCGTGAGGTCCGCCGACAGATCGATCGTGTAGAGGACGCCGGTTGCGTCGGACACAGTGTGCGTCAACGCCTCCATGTCGGCCGTGATGAATCGTCCATCGTGGATCGGTCGGCTCTGCCGCGCTCCGGTGTTGGGTCCGATCGGTCGGATCGTCCGGTCGCCGGAGAACGGGTCCGGGAGCCACGCCTCGCCGGCTCCGGCGTCGTCGAGCACGATTCCGACGGCACCGGTGAGGTCGGGTGCAAGGAATCCGGCCAACCCCCACCCCTCGATCTCGGTGACGGTGACCACCCGGCTCGGGGCGTCGAAGTCGACGGCGACGATCCCGAGGCTCGCCCCGAAGACCCGAAGCGTCCGTTCACTAGTGAACTGAACTGCCACCCCTGTGGCGAACTCGATCGGCGGAGTCACCGACTCACCAGTCGCTGTGTCGAACACCTCGACGCCGTCGGCAGTCCCGATTGCGAGCGACCGCCCGCTCGGGCTGAATACGAGATCGGTGCTGGCCGCCGCGTCAACGATCAACGGCTCGGACTCGGGCTCGGTCAAGTCGATCACGAACGTCGGTCCGCTGCGGTCGGAGAGCGCGAGCAATGTTCCGGTCTCGTCCAGCGCCACCTGATCGGTTTGGGGCGGTCGTGGCACGACGATCGGCGGCGTCGAACCGTCGAGCGGAGTGATCGTGAGCATCCCGCTCTCGTCGAGGAGTGCCGCGACGCGGCCGTTGCCCGAGCGGGCGATGGCGAACGTATCGGCCGCGACATCGATGCTCGACACGACCTCGAAGTCGGGCAGCGTCTGCACGACGAGCCGCCCGCCGGGGTGCACCGACGCAATCTCGTCGAGGCCGTCGGCGGCAGTCAGGGGTCGCGCCGAGGAGACGAAGAAGTCGTCGACTGGTTGCTCTGCTAGCAACTCGCCCGAGTCGACGCTGCGGAGATCGATCTGCTGACCGTTCACCGCCCACAGGTAGGTGCCCGACGGGTCCGTCGTCGCCGCAGCCGGTGAATAGTCGAGTTCCACGGACCGTGTGGTTCCGGTGTCGACGTCGAACACGTCGACCGTGACGCCGTCGCCGGCCTGGGACACCGAGGTGTAGTGGGAACCGGCGTCGGGTTGGATGACGAGTCCGGTCGACGCGACCGGCCCACGCACCTCAGTCGCTCGTGGGTCGGCCGACAGCGACTCGAGCAGGGCGGCCGACACGGCGGGATCGCTCGTCGACCCGCGGGCGCTCGCTTCGACGGCGAGCGACATGGCCGCGATCGGATCGGATCCGGCGAGCACCCGAGCGTTCCCCGCGAGAGCCGCCACTTCGGCGCTGCGGCGAACGGTCTCGGACTCGGCGCGGGCGTCCTCGGCGTCGATGCGAGCGGCGTCGGCGTCGTTCGCCCGGTCGTCGGCGCGCCGCCTCGCCGAGACGGCGAGGGTGGCCGCTATGAGCGCCACCACCAGGAACACGGCGAGTCCGATCGAGAGCGTGCGCAGACGCGTGACGCGCCGGCGCTCGCGGAGCGCCTCCTGCTCGCGGGCTACGACTCCCGCGGTGAGGAATGCCGTCTCGGTAGGCGTCAGCGCCTCCGGGTGTGACTCGGCCCACCGTTCGGCCTCGCCGAGGCGCGTGCCTCGATCGAGCAGGCTCGGATCCGCGCCCGAGTCGGTCCAGGCAGCGGACGCAGAGGTGAGGTGCCCGAGTATTCGCAACCCGTCGGCTTCTTCTGAGATCCACGCCGCGAGGCGTGGCCAACGCTGGATGAGCGCCTCGTGGCTGACCTCGACGGTTGGTTCGCGCGTGGACGGATCGCGATCGAACGACAGCAGTCGTGCCGATCCGAACGCGTCGATCACAACGTCCCCGACGTTCGCGAGTTCGGTTCGGCGAACTCGCCGTCGCGTCGGAGGGGCGTTGTCGGCATGGGTGACGAGCCGGGTGAAGAGACGTCGAGCGGCATCGCCCTCTGGTACGGACAGAGCGCCGTACACCTCGTCGGCGCGTTGGGCGAGTGCACCGGTGACACCGCCGAGCCGCCGGTAGTCCGCCGATGTCATCACTCCATCGTTTGCCGCAGCGGCGTTGAACAGCTCAGTCAACACGTACTGCACCATCGGGAGGGACCCCGGCGACCCGGTGCCGTCACCGACGATCTGGGCGACGAGCCCGGGCTCCACGGCGACCCCGGCGTGCTCGGCGGGTCCGATGATCGCCTCGTACAGGTCCTCGCTCGAGAGCGGCGTCACGAGCACCGTGCGCTCGCGGAAGAGTGGGCCGGCGATGGTGTGGTCGAGCAACCGACCCACGAAGTCGGCGCGGCACGTCGCCACGATCCGTAGGTCGATCGAAGGATGTTCGACGCATTCCGCGACGAGTTGGAGGAAACGATCGCGTTCGTCTGGATCGGCGAAAGTGAAGAGTTCCTCGAACTGGTCGATCACGAGGAGCAGGACGTCGTCGGGGCGCTCGACGATCGACCGGAGTTCGTCTGCGAGCCGTTCACCGCCGTCGACCGCCGAGTCAGCGAGGTCGGATGCGAGACCGCTGATGGGCGCCGGTGCGAGCCGAGTGAGGGCGATCTCGAGTTCGTCGAGCGGGCGGGAGCCGGGGACCATCGTCGTGACGTAGGCGCCGGCGACGCGGAACCGGGGGAGCAGCCCGGCACGGACGACCGACGACTTGCCCGAACCCGACGGCCCGACGAGGGCGGCGACGCGACGCCGCAGGACCACGTCGACCAACTCGTCGACGATCTCGGTGCGGCCGAAGAACAGCGGCGCGTCCGCCTCGGAGAAGGCCCCCAGACCGCGGAACGGGTTCGGCCCGACGACCTGCCGGGTGGGTTCGGCGTCGCCGGGTTCGCGCGCAGACGCTCGATCCTGCGCATCGGCGTCGAGCAGCAGGTCGAGTGCGACGGTGACGTCGCCGTCGGACGGTTCGCGGAGCCGGTCGAGGAGGCGGACCAGCCGGGTCCGGCAGTGCGCGGCGGTAGCGGAGTCGACATCGGTGGCGACGACATCGAGCACCGCTTCGACGCAGTCGGCCAAGGCGCGGAGATCGGCTCCGTGATCGATGTCGGGGGACGTCATGTCGAAGCCGCCGAGGATCGGTGCGCCACGCTCGTCGATCCAGATCGCCGAGGGGCGGACATTCCCGTGCGGCACGCCGCGCCAATGCGCCGCCCACAACGCCTCGACGACCTGCCGCACCAGAGTCCAGGCAGCATCGGCCGGGAGCGATGAAGCGAGCAGGCGGTCGGCGAGCGTGCCGTCTGCGTAGTGGCGGCTCACGAGATAGGCGCCGCCGGGCTCGCGCCAGTAGTCGTAGATCGGTGCGACGCTGGGGTGCTCGACCGATGCGACGGCGCTTGCTCGCGTCTCGAAGCGCCGGACGAAGCGGGAGTCGTCGGCGAGCTCGGGTAGGATCACGGTGACTGCGACGTCGCGATCGATCGACGGCTGTCTCGCACGGAACACCGTTCCCTGGTCGCTGGTAGCCAACGGCTCTTCTAGGAGGTACCCGCGGAGTCGCTGGCCGCGCGGAGCGGCGTCGAGTCGTGGATCCTCGGCGAGGATCATCGCTTCGACATCGGTGATCGCGGCCGACGGTTCGAGCCCGGTCTCGTCGCCGAGGTACCGGGCGAAGGCCCGGCTCGCCCGGAGTGCCTCGGCCTGGCGTCCACTGCGGTACAGCGCAACCATCAGATGTCGACGAGGCGTCTCGCGAAGCGGGTGCTCGGTCACGAACTGCTCGATCTCGCTGATCGCCTCGACGTGGCGGCCGCGTTCCATCTGCGACTCGATCCGGAGCTCGCGTGCGACAAGACGGAGCTCTTCGAGGCGGATCGCCGCCGCGGACGCCCACTCCTCGTCGGCGAACTCGTCGAAGGCGTTTCCGGTCCACAGACCGAGCGCCTCGTCGACTTCGGTCCATGCGGCGGAGGGCTCGCCCGCAGTCAGGCGCTCGCTCGCACGGTCGACCGCGTCGGCGAACAGAACAGCATCGGCCGACACGTCGGCACCGAGCCGATAGCCGGGTGCATCGGTGACCACGAGTTGTGCACCGTCGGGCGCACCCGCCGCCTCGAGCGACCGCCGGAGTCGAGCGACATACGTGCGGAACGTGCGGATCGCGGTCTCCGGTGGCAATCCGGCCCACATTTGATCGACCAGCCGCTCGGTGGACACGACTTGCTTGTCGGCGGCCACCAGCATCGCGAGCAGGCGGCGTTGGTTCGCCCCTCTGACGTCGACGGGGCGACCGCCGATCGATGCAGCGATCGGCCCGAGAACCTGAAGTCTGAGCACGGACCGGCTCGGTTGACTGATGGGCATGTCGAGAGCTTTCCGGACCCAGGTTGCGCGCTGGTTGCGCGTCGCTCGGACCCACATTGTGCCTGGTCAGGCACGGTAGCCGACGGCTGCCCCGGGCCGGCGCAGCCGGCCGGCGCAATCGCCGCGCAACCCCCCTCGATCAGTGTGCCTGTTGTTCCAACAACGCCGAGACGCTCGGCACGAGATCGAGGAGATCCCCATGAGCATCCACGCAAGCCAGACTGCCCATCAGCTCGCTGCTAACCATCACGACGAACTGCTCCGGCACAGCGCCCATCGTCGATCGTGTTCCTCCGCCGCAACCTCGGCCGGGCGGGGTGGCCGCCACTTCGCTCCCCCGTCGATGACCACGCGTCGCCGGCTCGCCATCGCCGCTGCCGGGCTCGGGCTGTCGGCGGCTGCCGCGGTCGGAGTCAGTTCAGCCAGCGCACCGATCGACACACCCAGCCACAACGTCCCGACTGAACAGCCCACCGTTGGCGACTCGGAGCCCAGCAATCACATCGCGTTCGGCCGCTACCGCCGGGCCGTCTGAGATATTCGTGAGCAGAGAGGGGTACTTGGCGACCGTGGCAGTGAGGGGTGAGGATCTGAGCAAGGCGATTGCGATGTGCGCCGGAGATTCGGAGGTCGAGCTGCGGTGCGCCCACGCCGATGTCATCGGGATCGAACCGGCGGAACGGCCCCGCCGTGTCGCCGGCCACGATCCTGTTGCCGTCAACGTCCGAGCTCGAGAAGTCGATGGCGTCGATCGTGCCACAGTCATGACCCCGTCGACCGTGACACTCGTTGTGGGCCAGTACGCCGATGAGACGATCTCGGTCTTGACGCAGTCCTCTCTCGACTTGATCGCCATGATCCGCCAGGTCGACGCCGTGCTGAAGCGGCGCACATATCGGCGGCTGCACAAAGCCGAGCAACCCGTCCGAGAACGGCACGTACGCGTGCGATCGCCGCTCGGGGACGTGCGACGGCCCGAACCTGGTAGCACTTGTGCTACACTTTGATCGATGGACACCGTTGGTCTTCGTGAACTCCGTCAAGATGCATCAGAACTGATCCGACGCGTCCAGACTGGCGAGCAGATCGACATCACGGTCGCCGGACGACTCGCTGCTCGAATTGTTCCGGTGACGCCGAAGCGTTGGCAGACGTGGGACGCGATCGCAGATCTGTTCCACGGGCCGCCCGACACGAACTGGCAAAGCGACCAGGAACTCGTCGATCAAGCGATCACGAATCCCTGGGACGACGCGTGAAGGCGCTGCTCGACACCAGCGTGCTGATCGCCACAAACGTACCCACCCTCGACGGCGAACTGGCGATCAGCTCCGCCTCGATCGCAGAGCTTCACTTCGGTGTCATGGTGACCGCTGACGACGCAACCCGAGCGGAACGCCTGAGAAGGCTGACAACGCTGCAACGAAGCTTCGATTCGCTGCCTATCGACGACGAGGTCGCCGCGAGCTACGGACGACTCGCTGCTGCGGTGGTCCGTGTCGGAGGCCAACCACGATCGCGCGTCTTCGACCTGTTGATTGCTGCAACAGCGCACGCTCACGAAGCGCGGCTGTACACCCGCAACGCCACAGACCTCGTCGGCCTCGATGACATCATCGAGATCGTTGCGGTCTGACGACATAGCTTGGGACGCCGCACGTCGAAGCGCCATGGATCCGCAAGCGTGCGACGTATCCACGCAAACCCGCTCGAGAACAACACCTGACCGAGCAGCCTCAACCTGCTCGTGATCGGCACCTGCCGAGCGGGTGGACCCGAGCGATATCAGCCGGCTTCGACGACTGCGCCGTAGCGCTGCTGCGCCGCCTGCCCCGAGGTGCCGAGGAGGTCGCCGATGCGCTGCCACGAGACGTTCTTCGCTCGGGCTGCGGTGACGGCGTCGACGATCTGTCGTTCACTTCGGGCTCGGGCGAGCGCAGCCCGTTCAAGCAGATACTCCTCGACCGGACGCTCATCGGACGGGTCGGGTTCGTAGTCCTCGAACCGCTTTGCGAGTTCGTCGGCGTGGTCGAGGATCTCTTGGATCGAACGTGGCATCAGGTCTCCAGGAACTTGGGTCGGGCGGCCATGGCGTGAATGATGAACTCGACACCTTCGGCGGTGGTGACGCCGATCTCGAGGATGCGGCCAGCCGCATCTGCGCCGATCAGCATGTCCAAGTCGTCGAGATCGAAGACTCGGATCGGGTTTCGGTAGGCGTGGAGCATGTCGTCATCGGTGACCCGTGCTTGCGTGCACTCGCCACGATCACGGGATCCACGTCGTCAACGTACCTTGATGCGACGCCGAGGTGGTGGTCGGCTGGACGCCCTCATTCATCTCCAACAGGAGCACCGCCATGCACACCACAACCATCATCCGCGCCACGGCCACCAGGGCTGACTCGTTCGGCCAACTTGTTCACCTCGACGCCGACCCCTCTCGCCAGCAGCTGAGCCGAGCGATCGCCGGGTTCCTGGCCGGCTACTCCGGCCAGACGATGACCGCCTATCGGATCGACCTGACCAAGTTCGTGGACTGGCTGGAGAACAGAGGCGTCGCCGCGTTCGATGCCGAGCGCGCCCACATCGAGCTGTACGCCCGCTGGTCCGAAACCCAAGGTTTGGCGCCCGCCACGATCGGGCGCCGGTTGTCGACGATCTGCGGGTTCTACACCTACTGCGCCCAAGAACGACTCCTCGACCGAAACCCGGCTGCTCACGTTCGGCGGCCGAAGCAGAACTACGAATCGAGCACACTCGGACTGGACCGCAACGAACTCGGCGGGTTCCTCGTCCAGGCCGGCCTCTGCGGCGGACGAGACCACGCATTGGCCTGTCTGCTCGCATTGAACGGGCTGCGAATCTCTGAAGCGCTCGGCGCCGACATCAACGACCTCGACCAGAACCGAGGACACCGCACCGTGTTCGTCCACCGCAAGGGCGGCAAGACCGCCACCATCCCACTCGCACCCCGCACCGCCCGAGCACTCGATCTCTCCATCGACGAACGAGTCGAGGGGCCGATCTTCATGAACCACGACATGACCAAACGTCTCGACCGCCACGCCGCGACCCGGATCGTGAAGCGCCTGGCGAAGGCCGCCGGGATCGACAAGCGAATCTCACCGCACTCACTCCGGCACAGCTTCATCACCGCCGCCCTCGACGCCGGCGTCCCACTCAGAGACGTCCAAGAAGCCGCATCGCACGCCGACCCGAGAACAACGATGCGCTACGACCGAGGACGCGGCTCACTCGACCGCCACGCCACCTACATCGTCGCCACCTTCGTCGCCGGCGCCAGCCGCTGAACCGCGTGGTCGAGTCAAGGCTGCTGAACGCCGGCGATTCGCGTACACGCCGGTCGGTGTGGACGATGCGGAAGAGGTTCGCGAGGAACCATTGGCGTTCTTCCCAGTCCCACCATTCGGTTGCTCGTACGCCTTGGTAGTAGCCGAATTCGGTCACGTCGTAGGCAGGCGGGTTGGCCTGCTGCCAGATGGTCCACGATGGCGGCGTGTGGGCCGGGACGCCGGTGAGTGAGCGTACGTTGATGACTGCGGTTCCGGTTCCGCCGACTTCGACGTCGAAGCTGGGTGCGTCGAAGAGTTGCCCGGGGTCGCGGCCGGTGGGGTCGAGCGCCAAGAGGTCTTGGTCCCACACGACGTTGCCGGCGGGTGCAGGCCCGAGCGGGTCGCCGCCGACGATCGTTTGGCTGTTGCTGTCGACGAACTGGACCTGTTGGACGAGGTCATCAAGTTGATCGTATGGGTCGACGGCGGTCTCGAGGTCGACTTCTGCGCCGAGTTCGAGTTCGGCGAACCAGGCTTCGACGAAGCTTGGTGCGATGGTGTCGAATTGTTCCAGGTAGGGCTGAACGCCGGATTGTTCGTGGGTGGCGAGCAGGAGGGTCGACTGGACCAGTAGGGTCTGGGCTCGGTCGAGATCGGGCTCGTAGCGGGCGGCCACGAGAGCGAGGAAGCCGTTGCGGAGTTGTTTGTCGCCGTCGGTGAAGTTGCTCGGGTTGTTGAACGACGACTCCCATTGGGTCGGGGTGGGGTGTCGTTGCCGGCGCCGCCGTCTATGACGTCGGCACCGTCGGCTCCATCGAGTGCTGTCGTTCTGACTCTCGCCGTTCACGACGTCGTCACCAGGGCCGGCACAAATCGTGTCGGCACCCGGTCCGGCGTTGATCGTGTCGTTACCGTCGCCAGCGACGATCACGTCGTCCTGCCACGTGCCCTGCAACACGTCGTCGCCGTCAGTGCCAACGATCGTCGCCACCAGCCCGTCGCAAAGGATCGGGTCGCCTGGCTCGTCTACCGAGCCGTCCTCGCCATTGTTGGTCAGCGTCTCACAGTTGGGGGCGGTCTCTGCGTCATCGCATGTATCGACGCCCCATGATCCATCGACGACGTCGAAGCCGTTGCCGCCATCGAGGGTGTCGTCGCCGGAGTCGCCGTTGATGTCGTCGTCGCCGTCGTCGCCGTTGATGTCATCGTCTTGGGACTGACCACGCAGCGTGTCGTTGCCCTGTCCGCCACGCAGCACGTCGGCGCCCGAGTCGCCGTCGATGTCGTCGTCGCCGTCACCGCCACAGATCGTGTCCGCACCCGAGGCGCCCCGAATCGTGTCGTTGCCGGCACCACCGACGATCACGTCGTCCTGCCACGTGCCCTCGATGACGTCGTCGCCATCGGTACCAACGATCGTGGCCACCAACCCGTTGCACATCACCGGGTCGCCCTGCGCGTGCGCAGGTCCCGTGGACCACTGCATCAGCGACGCCACGAGCGCAGCAACAACAGCGAACACGAAACGGGGCATCAGAACTCCAGACAGGCGATCGAGAAGCCGGTGACCGTATTGAGCAGAGGCCGTTCGTTGACCTCGACACCAACGATCTTGAGGAACTCTTGCCACAACGGGGTGGGCCACCGTCGATCCGAAGATGACTCACAGTCAAACAGGACGGCCCGAGAATGCGCCCACGACCGAACCGAAAGTAGTCCCCTTCACCGCGCACAGTTCTCCGGCCGGCTCCCGTTCACGAATGCACGGGAGCCGGCAGTGGCCCGAGCCCGTCCGGAAACGCGCGGCACGAGAGCTGCTCCGACCAGCGCGACAGCCGGCAGCAGGGGGCAAGTCGAAGTGCCCGATATCGACGATGCTGTTCAGCGGCTTGCGCCGGCGACGAACGTGGCAACGATGTAGGTGGCGTGGCGGTCGAGGCTGCCTCGTCCTCGGTCGTAACGCATCGTCGTTCTCGGATCGGCGTGTGAGGCAGCCTCTTGCACGTCTCGCAGCGGGACACCGGCGTCGAGGGCGGCGGTGATGAAGCTGTGCCGGAGTGAGTGCGGAGAGATTCGCTTGTCGATCCCGGCTGCTTTCGCCAACCGCTTCACGATGCGAGTCGCTGCGTGGCGGTCGAGTCGTTTGGTCATGTCGTGGTTCATGAAGATCGGGCCCTCGACGCGTTCGTCGGTGTAGAGATCGAGCGCGCGGGCGGTGCGTGGGGCGAGCGGGATGGTGGCGGTCTTGCCGCCCTTGCGGTGGACGAAGAGGGTGCGGTGTCCCCGGTTCTGATCGAGGTCGTTGATGTCGGCGCCGAGCGCTTCGGAGATCCGCAGCCCGTTGAGCGCCAACAGACACGCCAACGCGTGGTCACGTCCGCCGCACAAGCCGGCTTGGACGAGGAATCCGCCGAGTTCGTTGCGGTCCAATCCGAGAGTGCTCGATTCGTAGTTCTGCTTCGGTCGGCGAACGTGAGCAGCCGGGTTCCGGTCGAGGAGGCGTTCTTCGGCGCAGTAGGTGTAGAACCCGCAGATCGTCGACAGGCGCCGACCGATCGTGGCCGGAGCGAGGCCTTGAGTCTCTGACCATCGGGCATAGAGCTCGATGTGAGCGCGCTCGGCATCGAACACGGCGACGCCCCGGTTCTCCAGCCAGTCGACGAACTTGTTCAGGTCGATCCGATACGCGGTCATGGTCTGGCCCGAGTAGCCGGCCAGGAACCCAGCGATCGCTCGAGTCAACTGCTGGCGAGAGGGGTCGGCGTCGAGGTGAACAAGCTGGCCGAACGAATCGGCATTGATGGCCTTGGCGCGGATGATGGTCGTGGTGTGCATGGCAGTGCTCCTCTTCGAGATGGACGGGG
>JBCEWB010067314.1:1673-13403 GCA_039654565.1 Peronia peronii | reverse complement strand
TCTATCTATCTATCTATCTATCTATCTATCTATCTATCTATCTATCTATCTATCTATCTATCTATCTATCTATATAAGTTCGTCCGCCCTCAGTCTATCCCAGCACATATTCTGATTGTTTTTCACAGTGCTGTTTTGTTTGGGTTGATTTCCAGTCTATTGCTCATCTTTCAGCAAATTCTCCATACCCATCACTCATACTCTTGACATGTAATATAATCATAACTTCACAGCGATAGCTCGTTCGGCATTGCTCATTATAATCTTGTTCTCAGTTTCTTTTTCTTCTGCTCTACTTTGTCTCCTACAAGCCCACTCTGTCGTGTTGACATAATTCAGATTTTATTCTCATAATTTAACCTGGGATCTTTTCATGCGCCTGTCAATATTGTGCCGCGTGTCTAAGCAGCTCTGTTTTCGATATTGCACGTCACGCAACTTGACCTTTATGGAAGTGATGCTCAGTGATGATAATGTCTCCTGCTTGTTGAACATCCCTGGATGTACTTTTCTTCTGCTCATGAAAACGATCTTGACGTGGACAAAATATGCACATACATTGTGTATTGTAATGTGCAGCAATGGTATGACTCCTTGCATTTTGAAACCCAGTCTACTCTACTCACAGACTCTGGCGCTCTTTATTTTGTACTTTTGATGCCCGAGCTCTCTCAGCCACTTTTTTTTTTTATTTGAATTATATTTTTCAACTGAAATACATAGATCTTTTTGTAAAAGCAAGGCAAATAAACGGGATTTCCATGCCCAAATAGTGCCTGGATAGTCATTCTAAAATGTGCATCAGTTAATTCACAAATAGTGAGTGATCAGCGAATCGGAGAAAGATACACTGTGTTTGTTCACTAAGACAACATTTTATGTGAGCAGTAAGTGTTCACTTCGTTGAGAGATGCATGAGTCACAACCGCTCAGAGGATGACATCGTCTTTTAAACTTGCTTTCGAAACTCCAAGCATACTCTTATGTTGGCAGGCTTTATAGATCACAAACAAAATGTTTGCTATTATAGTGGGAAAATGACTGCCCAAAACAAGGTTCGAAAAAAACAAAAAAAAAATTCGTTTTATGTACACAGTCAGTGTGTGCAACTGCGCAAAAACTGTGGATCGTTCGACAAAAATAAAAGAATAATGATACGTTTCGTATACTATTTATGCTTTTCAGCTACTCATGGACGGCAATCTCGTACAGAATAACAGTTATTACCAACACCACAGTCACCATCGGCATCGGCACCAAATGGTGACCCCATTTTATTGCTTTAACACAAATTTCAATGCAGATGATCAACCGATAACTAAATCGATAGGCTAACAAAATGGGAGGGGAGGAGCGGGTGGGGTGGGGTGTGGAGAACGCATCAAAAACGCTCACATTTTTCAGCCTAAATCAAAATGAACCCGAAGTGAGGACAACTGTTTTATTTTATTGTAATCAGAATCATAATTATTATCTCAACAGCAATTTTAGTTAGCTGGCATGAACACCAAGACATGGAGGTAGACAGCCACCAATAGCTCTCCATCAGTTGGCACAAACAAAACATAACACGTCAAGACATAGACTGCCAGGCCAATAATTAACTTGGTACAAGTAAACAGCAACACAACATCAACTGCCATCATCAGCCCACTACTTTCATCATCACCGCTATTATCGGAACTTATCATCACCAACGTCACCACACCACTGTCATCATTGCACGCAAGCAATAACAACGGCTTTGTAAGTCAAAGATAAATGTAATATTATGGTCAACATAATTATATCGTCGGCAGTAGCAGAACCAATCAAGCAGAATAATGAACTTGATGACAAGCATCAGTACTCCCTAGAGATGCATCGAGTATGTTAGGCGCAGCTTCATCTCCAATAAGGCCAGATCAACATCAGGATAACTCTTTGCCGTCCATGAAGGTAATTGAAACCAAACAACCCGATCGCATCTTGTAACATTTCATCGGAAAGCTGTGCCATTATCACGCAAATTTACATAGCCGGATTGGGTAAGCCTTTGCGTGATAGGAGAGGATTAAGACATATCTAGGAGTTTCAGGTTTATTATTTTTGTGTGTGTTTAAGACGGGATCTAGCGCCTGTTTTCCCTGTGTGCACTGACACGAACATATTGTAAGACATATCACATACACAATGGTAACATCAAGTGGCAGAGAGAGAGAGAGAGAGAGAGAGAGATAGCACATAATGTGTATGTGTGGGTATCTCATGAAAACAAAGGAGAGAGAGAGAGAGAGAGGGAGAAAGAGATGGATGGATGGATGGATGGATGGAATGATAGGAGAGTTCTTGACGAAAAACAAACAAATAAATTTTAAAAAATCGAATTCATAAAAATGAAACAGAAGAAGAGCAGAGGAAAAACGAAAAAAAAAAAAAAAAAAAAGAAAAGGTAAAGTTACGAAAAGGGATACAGAAGATACTTTGAAAACTTCTTTCAAGAGGCAAAATTCGGAATATCTAAGCTTGCAAACTCACCTCTGTATTCCACGTGCAGTCCACGATGAAAGCAATAACAAAAACAATGGGGAGAGCACGGTTTGCGGAATGGAAAGGAGTATAGGTTTGGAGGAGGAGGTGGGCAGGGTAGCCTACACTGATTCTGATTTCCTCATACAAGAATTTATGACAATATATACGGCCATTGATGAAATATAAGCTGGCCGTTACGATGAATTGCCCATGTGAGGAAATAAAGCTGTCAAAAAATATTGATACATTGATTAGGCCATACATAGATTTTGCATTGTGTGTGTATGTGTATGTGTGTGTGAGTGTTTTCAGTTATTACTGATGTGTTTCAAATAATATGAATGTTTTTTTAATGTTTCTTTTTATTATTTTTCATATAGATGGATAGCTAGCTAGCTAGCTAGATAGATAGATAGATAGATAGATAGATAGAGAGAGAGAGAGAGAGTAAGAGGGGGGAAAGAGAGACAGGGCGAGAGGATTGGGGGGGAGGGGGGGCAGTCCAAGTAGTTCTGTTAATTTACATGGAAACATGAGCACCGATATTCGCACACACATACATTCATAGGAAATCCAAAACTTGATTGTGCCATGAATTGCATTGAGATGGTTTCTAAATTGCTTAATAACGCTTTCGTCGTTGTCTTGATATAGCAATTGGATGTCATCTAGATATCTGACAGTCCACAGCGGTTGAATTATATCTCTGTTCGTTACAATCTTTAGACAATGTTACTATAGACCATAAGCAAAACAGACACTCTTTTGATCAATCATTCGATGTTCTAGGAAAAGCGATCCAAAAACTCTGAGAGAGCACCTAAAAAAAAGTTAACATATTCAGAGAAAGAAGAGAGTTGAAATTATAGGAAGGCCTTGAGACGTAAAGGACAAAGATAGAACAGGAGGAATCCGTTGGTTTTTTTTTCTGTTTTTTTTTTTCACAGACACAGCCATCCAATTTGAAGCCATTGATAAAATATATGCCATTGATTTGTAGGAAAAGTGCAGGTGTAAGAAAAACGAAACATGCCGAAGTATTAAGATCGATTGATTTTATCATTTCAGATTTTTTTCTCCATTGAGCCATGGATTTTTATCTTTGTTTTATTTTGTTTTATTATTATCATTTTTATATTGTCTAAATATGTATATGTACAGAGAAAGAGGAAGGGAGGACGGAATAGAAAGGGAGATATAGAAGGATGGATAGACAGAAAAAATGCATATCGATTGGACTATTGATCTTTCAATTTTTTTCCCCTTTCATGCTCACCAGAACAGAACGAGTCAAAGTAACCTCTTCTAGCCTGGCGGTAAGATGATGGATCGAGGTTGATAACTGCGCTCTTGTCAGCCACCGAGATCGATAAAGGCCCCTCTCTCCCTATCATGACATCATCGATTCAATTACTGCTAGGAGCAAATCAGTTCCTGTCTAGTAATGTCTGTCCTTGTAACATTCGGCCTGCTTGATTGTTATTATTATTATTATTTATTATTATTGCCGTTCCTATTATTGTTAGTCTTATTAATGTCGTCATTTGACGCACTTGCCGCATTTGTAGCCATAATTAAATCCAAACTCATTTCATACCATCTCTTTATTGTGGCTATTATTATAATTGTCATAACTGTCATCATTTCACCAAAAAAATGTTTTAAAATTTAAGAGGGATTGTCAACCGGTAACTAAATTTAATAAACTAAAAGTAGTGAAAAAAACAAAGAACAATATGTGGAACTCGACATGTTAAAGATTGAATAAAGTGATGGTAGTGGCCAAATTTTGGAATCCTTTTGGTTGATCATTGTTAGTCATATTATTATTATTGTTATTATTGTGTTGTTTCGCTGTCCAATTGCAAATACGGTGAAAAGTTTGATTGAGATTGTATAAAAACAAAAGTAATTACATGTATAAGCCTTTCGAAACCCATTCCACTTAGAATTGTTGTTTTATTTCTTGCTTTATGTTTGAAAATCATGAATAACTATAATGGTAAGACTAAAAGGATTAAATATATCTGCCTGTTAAAGTCTGTCTGTGTGGTTTGCAATGACCCTTCTTCTTCTTCTTCTTTATATCCTTCTTGTTTTTCTTTTTGTTCTTGTTCTTCTGGTTCTTCTTCTTCTTTTGTATCTCAGCTGTATATGTTGTCATTTTTTAAATCAATATTTTTGTTAAATTTCGTGTTGGATTTCAAGACTGGAATTAACGTTAGCATTAACTTATGTACACACGTCATCTGTCCCGGCGTGAATGCTCCTGCCACAGCATCGATAAAAGGAAAAACAAAACAAAACAGAGTTATCGTTCGCCAGTGAACTCAACAGTATTTTGAAATAATTTTCATTCAGAGGTGTCACTGCTGTAGGTGATTTTTTTTTCAAGTGATCTGCTTATAATATCAGTTTTCCGTGTAGATCTACAAGCACCAGCTTTATATATTGAGTTTCCGGGAGACACAGAAGGTGTGCACACTTTAAATTTATTAAGGGCTTCACTCCCACTATCATCCGAGACTTAGGCCACTCCTACAGAAAATGTCTTTGTATTCAAATAAAAGTAAACTTAATGCTGCCACAAAACGGGCTTATACATCTTCCTACAACGAGGCATGAATTAAGAAGCGAATATTGCACAAACTGTTGTTATTGTTATTATTACAATTACTATTATTCAAATAACCTAATAATAACTCTTTAACTCTTCCTTGTTCCTCCACACTGATTGCCGTAGGCGTGATCGACATGTATAATTCAATTCCTCACGTGGAAAGAATAGTGGCATGCTGGAAAACTTCAACTGACTGCTCGAAATACAACCAATGTCAAATTTCAGATATCCGTATCGTAAATGAACTGGTGTTGTTAACTCTCAATAATTTTGAATTTTTGGACTATCATTTTCTAGAGATACAGGGTACAGCTATGGGCACTACCTTTGCTCCACCATACGCAAATTTATTCATGCAGTCATTGTGGAAGAAAAAGATTGTGAACGACAGAGATATATAATTCAACCGCCGTGGACTGTCAGGTATCTAAATGACATCCCATTGCTATATCCAGACAAAGAGACACGCATTTAGCAATTTGAAAACAACGCAATTCACGGCAGAATTAAGTTTACTGTTTCCTTCGGGAAAGAATGAACTCCCTTTTAGGATGTCCGGCTTAAAATAAATGGAAATGAAATTTGTACCGATTTGTATAAAAAGCCCTCTGACGGTCACAACTACATTTACTTACATCCCTCCTCAGACCGTCCAAGACACATTTTTAGGTCTATAGTCCATAGTCCCTTTCTTTGTCTCCGAAGAATATGCTGTGACAATGATTTCTTCTCCAAAAGAAGCCACGAGTTTTAAACAAAACTACTCCAGGCATGATTGATTCAATTCTCCATAACATTGCTACTGTGGATAGAAATTAATTCTTAAGATACAGACAGAAAACCACTGACCGCCCTCTCGTATATCTATTAGAACATAATCAGAAACTACCGAACATGAGAGAGCTGTATGACAAACACGCAGGAATCCTTACCAAATCAGAGAAGATGAAAAGAATGTCTAAGGATCCCCCAATTTTCGCTGGAAAATTCCCCCAAGTTTATCTAATCTTTTGATCCGAACACGATCAAGTAACATCATCAGGACTCAGACTTCTTTCCGACCTTGTGGTAAACCAAAAGGTGTGACTCGTCTTCAGTGTCACTGAATGTTGCAATATCCACAGCACTGGTACAAACAAAAAACTACATTAAAAGTTCTTTAGACTGCATTAACCAAAATTTGATCTATGTCATCACATGTACGCTATGCAACAAACAAGATGTAGGGAAGACAACTATAGTATTGCGTACAAAATTCTCCAACTACTAGAGTAGCCTCAGGACAAAGAAAAGCAACCCTGAATAATACTCTGTAGGGCATCATTTTCATCTTCCCCACCAAAGTATAAGATACATGAGGATTACTGGCCTGCAGTCGGGTTCACCAGAGGAACTTCTGGAGCTGGAGTCTAAGTGGATATGGACCTCTCATCTGTGGAGGATTGAATATAGATAAATCCTTTTTAAGAAGTCTCCCTTTTAGCAGCTTGTGCATTGCTTTCCGCCCAAATCCTATTTCACTTTTTCAGGAATACTGTATATGTTCTTCATCAGACTTAGACATTCCTGTTCACAACTGTACATTTGGGTTGTTGTTTTATTGTTCGTGTATTTAGGGTATTCATATAATTCACCCTTTAGTATTAGACCTGATGATTTTGGCCTTATTGCGTAATCAAAAAGACAGCATAATCTTCGGTGATGTCACTGTCAGAGATTAATATTAAAAAATTATATACACCAAAAACGATTAAAAAAGACTGATAACATAAAAATCTTACATAAATTCATTTAATTTGACCATAACAAATCAGAAGTTGTAAAATTCTAATTGCTCTAAAAAAATTGCTCTAAAAAATGTACTTTAAAAAAAAAAAAATCATTTTTAAACAAAATTGAAAACCCTCTCCTACACGATAAGCAAATCATCTCATTTTCTCTCTGTTTGCATTTTATGTTTTCTTTATTGACCCGACGAAGAGCCAAGTGGGCTTGAAAATTTGGCCAGTGATATCAGTTTGCTTAATTAATCTAATATCAAGTTCTTCATCTTTTTCCTTGTTTGATGTATTCGATTAGTTGCCGGTTGACAGTCGTGTTAATTTTAAGACATTCTTATAAACTTACTATTATTATTATTATTTCTTAAACTTGATCCAGTCGATTCTGGTTGCCTAAAGAGGTCTAACCAAATAAATGGATTGTAAGGTCGTATAACTTTTTTTTTTTAACATTGATTTTTTTTACTTTGGCTCCTAAAACAATTTATATGGGAACAACCTAATAAGGGAGAGAGAAAGATGGAGTAAGTTAACAGTTAAAGAGCACACTACACGACATCAAATGCTGATTGTATAAATTGAGGAAATGTTTATGTTGAAAAGTTCTCCAAACGGATGATTGAATTTACATCTTTTTTTCCCTCCCACACGAGAAACTGTTGTAAACAGCTATTATAAACAAGGGGTGAAATGTTAAAATTTACTTTTTTTTTTGTGGCCAGTCGAAATGTGGCGGCAATGCTGACAGTCAGCAAGTGGCACGTGAAGAAGGAGCATGCGATAAATAAATCACCATGATGTAGCAGATTCTAATATTGTGTTTAAAGTGAAGTGCACTTCACACAAAAGGTTGGCCATTTGGCTTTTTCTCCAGCAAAGGGAACATACAAACAAAGTGGAACGTTATCTTTTATCAGAATCATTTCTTAGCTCCGTGTAGTTTTCGCTGAGGGTGCTCTGGCACCGAGATTTAAATGATAACCTGTAATCAGACCTGAGAAATTCTGCATCGTCCTATATGACTATATCCCGCACGTGGTTAACAGCTGCTACCGGTAGACAGTTTTATTTTTTTATGCATCGCGTACATGTCATTTCATACGAAAACATGGGGTCCCCTATCAGGCTGGGGGCGACAATGTTATTTCGACATGTGTCCATCTTATTGACTTGAAAACATATCGGATGACTCTGTATGTCTATCAGTAATATCGACATTTTGTTTGAATCTCTCATAAATCATGTTCCTATCAGTAGTCAGTCATATTATCGTAGCTGTTGATGATCAGAACACAGAACACAATAAATCGCACTTCATGCCAGCAATAATTACATCTATTGACTGAGAAAGTACAACAAATGGCCTTTTTTATGGAATGTTACAGGGATAGACAAATTAATCTGGATAACTCTAGAAAACTATAGAAGATTTTTTTTCCATTGAATTTCTCGCCGTGCTAGTTGTGTAACATGTTGCTATGCAGTCGTGTCTCTGTTACAAGTTAAATATACAGAGTGAGTCAGAAATAACGGGGCAGTCTGAACATTTTTAGTCCTAATCATAAAATTTATTGATATTTAGGTCATACACAACCGCAAATTTCTAACGAGCAGGTCACTTCGAGTGACAAAGGTAAGATGTGTTCACATGAACAACTTTGGCTGACAGTACTCCACTATAGAGATTGGTCGATAGAGAGTCTAAAAATATGAGCATGCATTTACGGTCCGGTTACTTCTGACTCACCCTATATTTATTCTTTAGGTTTGAGGAAATTTGAGACAATCCTCCAGCCCAAACCTAAAATAGAGTTCTGGAATAGGGAGACCACTTTTTTTTGGATCTCTTCCACAACGCAAAATTGACCACTTGTCGAGGATCTCTTTTTTTGCCAATTTGATGACGTTTTCCGACACGCATGACAGGATGTTTCAATTGTTTTCATCTCAATACCGCGCACCGGAGTCTGAAAAAAAAAACGGCATTCAAGAATTAAGAGCTGTGAGAAAGGAGATTAATTTTTGCTGAAGAACAAACTAGCGGTCGGGGGTGGAGAAGGGGGGGGGGGGGGGAGAACGGGATTAGGCGGTGTACGCTGGCAGGGACATGCACTGAGAGAGCCAGATAGCAGTAACAGATGACGTCATTCATCACTCACTCCCACACTCACTCACTCAATCACTCACTCTATCATTCATTCACTCACTTAGTCACTCACTCACTCACTCACTCATTTACTCACTCACTCACTCACTCACTCACTCACGCACTCACTCTGTCAATCATTCACTCACTCACCTAATTTTTGCACATTTACTTACTCACTCATGAACTCATGTATGCACTCACTCACTCACTCACTCACTCACTTACTCACTCATACATGTACTCACTCACACTCACTCACTCATACATGTACTCGCTCACTCACTCACTCACTCACTCACTCACTCACTCACTCATTCATTCATCCACTCACTCACTGCCTAACCTTTGCAAGCTATCTGTCTTTTTAAGCCATTGTAAAGTGATGCTCTGGAGTATAGTCCACATCAGCAATTATACATTACAAAGACAGAGAAAACAAACGCAGAAATGGCTTCAAAGACGATTTACTAGGCAAACCTGTCATTAATTCATGGTTTCCAATTGCAGCTGAAAACTACAGTTCAAAAATTAAAATTACTTCTTCATATGCCGAAAGCATTATATTGAAGCCTTCAAACATTGTTCTTATCAAAAGGTCATATATTTCTTGTGTCTTTTTCTCCTTTTCATGTTATCGAAGCCTTTCAGGCACCCGAAGGGGGCTCTCTCGGCTGGCAATCAGGTAGGGTCACTTCAGTGGACATCATTATTTACTTATATGTGCTGTCTTTGTGGTAGATCTGCCTTTCCCTAGGTTAAGAGCTTGGGGATTTATAAAAAAAAAAAAAAAAAGAAAGAAAGAAAGAAAAAAAAAAAGACAAAAAAAAAAAAAGAAAAAAAAAAAAAAAAAGAAAAAAGAAAGAAAAGGAAAATTGGCCTTGACTCCATGGGGTGATACGGAAGGAGAATGGGATTCCTCTTCACTGCCGTTTGCCACATTTTCTTCTTTCTTTCTTTGCTTCTCTCTCTCTCTTACTCTCTCTCTCTGTTTGTTTTTTGTTTTTGTTTTATTTTTGGTTTTTGTTTCGACAAAACAGCAATAACAACAATAATAACATAAAAACAATTAAAAGAAGAAATATTTTTTTTAAAAAAATCACTCCAACAGAACATAAATAACAACAGCAAGGAAAATGAATGAGGAATACGATTACCATTTTAATTTCTTTTGATTACAGGAGCGGTATTTCTCTCAGCGTCCAGTCTCTGTGATTAGTCTTCCATATCAAAGCAAACCTGTTTCGTGATATCGCGAGCAGCGTTTATTAGTTTCCTCAATTCTCATGCTCTTCCGCCATCGATTTCCCTTTTAATGTGCTTTTAGTCAGTTGTCTGGATAGATCCAGGTAGCAGAACGGATTTTGTCACTGTAGCGGACTCCCCTTTTCGATGTAGCCGTTCAATCCTAAGAAAGTAGGATTCTCCCGGTTTTATGTGCTTACTCAATTTGGTCAGAAAAAAATCTTTGAGTTGATATTTGGAATTTGCAAATTTTTGCCCTGATAGTGGGTTTTTGCCTACATTTCATCCGATTTTTAATTGCCTTTTTTTTCATGTTTGTAACACACACACGCAGAACCTTGAGAATATGTTCGCCCTCATCCCGAGAAGCTACTAAGAACTCAAGGTACCGTTGAGTCACTAGATTGAGAAAAAAAAAAAGAAAAAAGAAAAAAAGAAAAAAAAAACAGGACGGTTCTAACTTTCTCCCTCCCAGCAGAATTTTAATCTGCAGCGTTTTCACAGAGGAACAGACATCCCCGCCCTCAGTCACGACGCCCCTCCCCCCCTCCCCCTCCCCCCCCCACCTCACCATCACCACCACAACCATCGCTCGTCTCCGCGCGGATTCTCTTTAAAAAAATCACCATGTACACAATAAAAAAACAACAAAAAAGAGTATTCAGAGATTTTCCATAATTGGTAATGTTTATCTTATTATGCCGTGTTTTTCTCTTAAAAACAACAACAACAACAACTGCTCTGCTATTAACAATAATGTCCTACGGGTGGATGGGGAGAGGGGGCGCCCTGAAATATGTTTTTTTCCTAAAAAATGCGATTTTAGGTTTTTATTTTTTCTTAAAAGTCCCGGCTTTTCCGAATATAAAATGAGATTAAAAAGTGGACATGTCCATTCTAAAGTGTTTGACCAATGGTTATTCAAGGAATCGGCCAGCCTATTGTCGACCAGGATTTGGTTCCATCTGGTTGCTATGTGTAGTGACAGATCATCACTATTTTATCAGATACAGGTAAAGGATGCATCAAATACTTTATTATTACCTCTTCTACAATATTTGAGCCCCAATGCCAGGATGGACTTTGGATAACCATTATGAGGCGAAAAAACCCAAAAAACTCACGAACACGTAGACTATCAGTGAAAGCTTTTACCAGGCGCTCTGAAAAGAAATTCCACGTCACTTAAATAGTGCAGTTTTCTTTTATTTCTGCTGCTTCAAAATACAGTTGTATACTGTCTGCCATAGTAAACTTCAAGGCATTCTTGATTTTGACAGAGAAAGATATGGAGGCCATATACAGGCTTTCAAGAACCTGAAAATGGCTCATTGAAGTCTTTGGGAGCCCTTATAATGATGGGGGGGGGGGGGGGGGGTAGAAAGCAACCTCCAAAAAAAGCTCTCCCCAAAAAACCCTAAAAAGAC
>JBCEWB010067313.1:0-29879 GCA_039654565.1 Peronia peronii | reverse complement strand
CGTCGGGTCTTCGCGTCACCTATGTCCGCATCATGTCAGACTCTACCAATTTGCACCAAAATTGGCTGATTTCTTCTATCAGCCAATTTTGGTGCAAATTGGTGCAGTCTGGACTCTGGTGTTGTCTACATCGTAACACAGCTGCAGTCAACACGTTGCTATATCTAAATGATTATTTTCTTAATCCCGCTACTTAAATCTAGATCTACCTGTTGATCCTTTGCTTCAAACTTTCTTTTCTCAGGCCGGGATGGGGAAGACACAAAATAGACTTAAAGATCTGCAAGGACAAAACAACATTTACACTTTTGTACTTCGATGACACAGCTTCCTCTCAACTTTCCCGGACTCTGCTCACTGCTCAGTTTATCGAAAAGTTGCCAAGGGAAGTCACTCCTATTGCTCTCATTTATGGAACGTAAGCCTAGGATTCCCCTGTGACACAGACCAAAAAAAAGACCGGGTGCACTGAATATTGACTTTGGTTGTGAAGAGTCGGTTTCTTAAAATTTACAATTCTATATGAGGCGAATAAATTATGGAGGAAATTCTTGTATTTCTCTCGTCTAGCAACTGAAGTCCAGGTAGATCTAGCCCACAGAATGGGCAATAAAGACAGTGACCGTGCCTGAAAATGATATGCATGATCTCTAAATCTAACTAGATCTAGTCCCATCGATATGAGTCTAGATCTCTAGATCTAGTAGTAGGCCTACCAAAGTAATGTCGATTTGAGGTTATATCTAGATCTATATTAGAATCTATAGAATCTAGATCTAGAGGCCTAGTTTTTCAGTCAATATTCAGATCTAGATCTAGAGATCTAGCTGTAGAGTCTAGTTCTAGAATTTGTTTTTGAAAGATGATTCAATAACCCCTTGAAGAATCACTTTGAAAAACTGAAGAAATAGGGAGACAGTGATTGCTCAACTAATTATTAATCTAGATCTAGCTAGAGCTATAGTCTAGATCTAAGTTGTCAAAGAGGGTTGGAGTTAGGGGCAAAATCTAATAGATCTGTTGCTGTTTTATCAGTACTAGTCTAGGTCTAGAGATCTAGATCTGTCAGTTAAGTAATAAAAAAAAGAAAGGTAAAAATAAGAGAGAGATTTAAAGAAATCTCCAGACTGACCATTCGGCCTATACACTTACAGTGGTCTCTGCCTAAGAACCCAGTCATCGGGAGACAAAAAAAGCGGGCTCTCAGGCGGACAAGTTCTTAGGCGGATTGAAAAGTTACGCAACCTGTTTGACCATAGATTGTCTTCACTACTATTATTAGTTGATCGTTACCATTAGTTAAAGATTTATCTATGTGAATAAGTACAGCTTTCTTCCCTGTGTGTATTTTATAATTAGATATAGCAATTCCTGATATTTTTTAGCATATAATTACACCTATACTGCGCAGCATTGAAATGCCATGTGAGTTTTCACATAACGGTATCATTGTTGAAAACATGATATTGCTATGCTACCCTGCGGATAATCGCATGAGTGACCCAAATGTTCATAGACCGACAGAAGTAGCAGAACAGCTGACCAGCCAGAGGCTAAACTTACTCCTCCTTATCCATAAAGCCAATCACAGGTGCTATCCCACGTGTTGTCAGACAAAGAGATGGTTACGTGTTAGTCAACAACGTGGCCTGATTATGCAGTCATACATCAACCATCACTTCCATTCCGTTGTCTACCTGTTCTCTTCACCCCTGTCCCCGTTTTACTGCACATCTAGCACTATGCGTTTCTCTCAAGTGGACAGTGTGATGTGGAATTATACCATAAGTACTCGGGTGTCTTGGCCCAACACCGGGCTCTTAGACGGATTTTTTTTACTTGGGAGTGCCCGGAGTGGGTTCTTAAAGGGACAAATTGTAGAGGAAAAATTCCATTTCGCAGCAGAGGTGGGTTCTTAGGCGGATCTGGCCCTTAGGCAGAGGGTTCTTAGGTGGAGACCACTGTATTGTATTATTACAATAGTCTCCACCTAAGAACCCACCATCTAAGACTGAGCCCAGTCCACCTAAGAGCCTGCTCTGCCCTGAAATCAAATTTTTTCACTATGTTTGCCTGCCAAAGAACCCACTCCCAAATAAAAAATCCACCTGAGAGTCCTGTGTCAAGCCAGGACATGCGAATACTCATTGTGTGATTTCACATCATATTATCCACTTCAGAGAAATGAACAGCACTAGGTGTGCAGTAAAGTATGAATGGGGAGGGGGTATAAGAAAGAGGGATATGAGGAGGGTGAATGATGGGGGATGTATGACTAACACACATGGGCTAGTTGTAACCATTTCTTTATACCAACACATGGGACAGCACCTGTATTTCTAGGAATTTACCCTCTTGACTGGTCAATTGTTCTCCTGCTTTGGTCGGTCTGGCTAATTTTAAATACTTGAGTCAGTTATTTATCCATTGGGAAACTAACTGTGTCATAGTTTCGTTCAGCAATGATACTGTTATGTGGAAACTCACTCGATAATTGAAAGAAGCTGAGCATTACCAATGAAATTATAATCAAGAAAGGTTTTAATTTAACAGAATTAATGGTGGTGGTGTAAACAGAACTCGCATACTAGATTATCAATTAATCATGGGAGTCAAGATACTAGTCAGTGGGTTGCATCCCTTCAATCTGCCGAAGAGCCTGTCCACCTTGGTGCCTGCTTTTTTTGTCTCCCGTTGACGCGGCTCTGAGGTGGAGACCACTGTATTTGTATATATATGCTTCATAGATTTGAGCATTTCTTATAATGGTGGTCAAGATGTGGTTTTACTAATTATATGGCTATGAACTTTGTTATTGTTGTTGTCATTGATCCAGGAGATGGCAAGATCTTGTGACAAAGGACGGACAGGTCCAGGAGTGACCATGAGCTCTGCCTTTCAGTCCAAGACCAATCAAGAGTTAACTACTCTCAAAGCAAGTGTGGCTCACAAATTGCAGGAGGATATGATAAGGTATATTAGATACATGCATGTCAATAGCATGGAGATAGAGCTTCAATAATTTTGGAGGATTTGGAGTTAAGAAGTGGAAGGGGAAATGTGGGTAAAGATGAGGAAGAAAAAGATGCCCTGTGGGCCTATTTAATGCCATCTCATATATTTCAGTTGTATTTTTTGTGATTCTTGATTAAATGTCAAGTATTTTGAGATTGGTTATGTGACATAGGGATCAAACATGCATATATATATGGTGTGAACGTTTGACTCCTCATCATTCATCAAGAGCTGTCTAGCATGCATAGAATATGTACACAGATCAACATGTGAATGACAATTCAGTGAGTTATAACGGGTTTGAAATTCCTCATTGGACATTGCGATGTGAAGGCGCAAAATTGATGCACACTTCTGGAAGTGGTAGCAATAAAACTGGGAGAAGTAACTTACTCTCACATGTAAAACATCACCAGATCCTGTAACACATTTTGAGTCAAGATATTTTTTGTCATCGTTAGGAAAGATGGCACATTACCTGCATGCCGCAAAGACTTAGCAAAATCTAACAATCGTAAATTTTGATGAAAACTTAACCCAAATTTTTAATATGAAATGTTTCCCTTCCACGTCATTGAATACTTCATTTTTCAGACTTACCTATCATGGGATTACAATAAAATTTTGCCTGCAGTTAGAGAACTGAATGTTTCAGTAAGTTTAATTGGCTAGATAATTGTTATGAAATGAGTTGTTACTGTCCAGCATGATATGTAAATAAAGTTGATCTTTTTTTTTTTTTTTTTTTGCATGCCTTTTCTGGAGGCAACTAATCTTGTCTGACTTTACGCCTTTAGAAGTCAGTGCTATGACAATAGTACCAAGTACATCCAAAACTTGCTCTCACATTGCGGGAAAACATGTATGTGGTATGCCCCAGATCAGCCTACCACTAACCGCTCCTTCTTCCTATTTAATGTGGTCTGATATTCCGATCAGTTACCAGTGTTTTGCAACTACATGCAGAATTTTTTGATAAATGCTGCAAGCTGATGATTGGCAGATGAGGTAGCGATGAAGACTCAAATTAAGTGTATAATCTGCTTGTTCATGTAACATTAGTAACACTTAATAAAAGTTGATGCTTTTGATTGCCCATGGGAAATAGAAGATGGATGTTGTTTGGCTGGTACACTGAGTGCATATGAGGATAAGCAGTGAACAGAGAGAGGGAGACTGACCGCATCACTGATGCTTAGTTAGCACAGGACTGCAAAATTGGCGTAACAGTGAAGTGGTTAAGGGTGAAACTGAAATTGTCACATGATCATTTCTTGCAGTGCCAGTGTTCCATGTCATTTTGGATGAGAAGATAAAAAAATGTGGATCAGGTTAAATTGGAAAGGAATAATGTTGTCTCTTAGGTAGCAAATACATATTGTCTCTAAGGTGGTCAGAAAGCATAAAATCTTGTTCTGAATATTTCAAATTTCATCCCATTTTAAGTCTACTTAAGTAAACTTTTAAGTAAACTTCTTTCTGTATTAACACGTCTTGAGGATTGAATCAGAAAGTCAAACAAAAATCTTCTTTCTTGATTCATTATATATGAAATTAAAAAAAAAAAAAAAGAAAAGTAAGTAATTAATTAATAAACAAATAGGAGACACATAAATAAATAAATAGTAAATAAATAAATGAATAAATAAATCAGTAAATAAATAAACAAATAAATTAATTAATATATCAGTATGCTGTACCATTTTGTTTGAAAAAATGATGGAGCCTTATTATGGCTGTTTGAGCAATCTTTTTACTTTCAGATAGGGATAAGTTATATGGTTCCTTTGTACAACTGAACGTTTTGAATAAATATCCCACTTTGTTTCAAGGTCCAAGCCTCTCTTTACTGTTTGTATTATCTGAATAGTTTCCAGGCACTATCCAGTTTCTGGACTGAAACATTTAAAAATCTCTCTGAAATATCCTGAGTTAAGATTTTAAAGTTATTTAAAGAAATCCTAATCATTCTTTCCATGTTCTGTTTGTGAAAGCTCATTTTCTTGTAGAAACATAATGTGAACTGATCTTTGAATGGAAGACTAGCAACATTAGTTCCATTATAGAATGATGTTTTATAACTTTTATTCATAACTGTCCAGGAGATATGGTCTGTAAAGAACTGATGATCATCATTAAAGAATGATTGCATAGAATTAAATAGGTATGAAGGAAACATAAATTACAATTTGTGTGCAAATCTTCTGTCTCATCTGTTTGGGCCAGTGTCAAGATTACCGGCTTTGGATATATGAAGAAAATAAGGGAGCACAAAAATTTTGAATACACTGTAATAAAAGACATGATTTGGCACATCCGCGTAGTCATAGATTTGTAGTTTCCAAAATAATAAAGAATAGAGAATTCAGATTGTGAAGATTTTGCTAATATCTTCTGAGACTTCTGTGTGGAAGTATTAAATTTTTAATTTCAGGGGCTGGTTTAAGCTGTTCTAATCATTTTGGTTGCTTTTTACTTTGTTCTACCATCTGCTTTCAAACTGAAAATCAATACATGTGTTGTATGCACAGCCTTTTGTTTTCCACAAAATGCATTGAAAAATTAGATTGTATTCTGTGATATTATCTTTGTTTTCAGAATGTTTGAAGATGAAATTCATACTGATCTTATTATTACCAATGGCAAGGATTCTGTGGCAGCTAACAGATGTCTAGTGCAAGTAAGGTAGGTGTATAACTGTTAATTTTTATACCAGCTTAATTAATTGTCGAAGGATTTTGTTTCAAACCATTTTGATAGAGTAGTACTGATAGCTGTTCTCATATTAGAAGCAAATCAAGTATTGCCATAAAATACCAAATAGACAACTGCTTTTAAGTTTGTAAATTACAAGATGATGAGTTGATTTACCATGGCTGGAGTATGAAACTGAGCCCTGTTTAAGGGGCATTTACAGTATGCTGTTGAAGAAATGTCATTGTGTAATCTGCTAGCAAATCTATAGATTCAATGATCATCTAGTAGATTTATTGATAGGCTTCTTACTTTATGACGCAAGGTCAGGAGTTTTAATCTTATTCTTTGTTTTCCAAATTTGGAAATGCCATTATCTGAATAATAGAGAGAAGAAAAAAAATATTTGGATCTCATAATCATGACATTATTTCATTCTCATTAAAATATCACTGTTTTTTTTGTTTGTTTTTTTATTGAATTGGCTGCTATCTATCAAATTTTTAATAACTTTTAATTATCAGGAATCATATTTTTGTATTAGTTAACCATAATTTGTTACACAGGACTAAACATTTGTGGCAGAATAGCTGGATAACCAAGAAATCCAGCAGTGATGGCTGTGAGGTAGACTGCATTGAGATGCCTCATTTCAGCAGACAACAACTGGAAGATTTTGTCAGGTATGATCTTCTGTGACGCTTGTGTACGTCATCAAATTTTTTTTTTCATATAATTCCTTTGTGGTAATTGTTCAAAGCATCCAGTAGCAGATAATTTACAGTAAATCTTACAATTTTTAACTTACCTGAGAAGCATATTTGATATCCATTTTTTAGTATGACTTTAACTGAAGAGGGCTAACTTGAGGATTCCAAAGTGGGATTGAGAGTTATGTGAAATCTGAAATTCATTGCATCAGGAACTTTAGGACATACATCAGTGACCTGAATGATATATATACTTATATATATTACCAGAGAAGCTGAGTCTTGTAATCAAAACATAATCTAAATCTTAATTAATTTTTTTTCTCTGATACAGCAAGCCTAGAGAAATAAACTAAACTGTACAGTTGAATCTTTTCTTATCCTTCCTTTCACAGACAATTGTACTCAGTTAGTGATGGTGCCTTTTTGATGGAAGAATACTTGCCCTATATTATTGACCACACTCACGCTACCCAGTTGCAAGAACCATCTGTGAGTGATGAACAGTGTAAGCCAGATGTTGGGGATTTTGCACAGTCTGTGTCAATATCTGAAACAGCACTGTTAAAGAAGACATGCAGTCCCACAACCTTGACTGTTCATAGTGAAGAGACACAAAATGAATCTGTGTCCAGTCCAGATATAGAAAGTAATATTGAAGCACAAGTAAACCATGGCAGTAATGTTCTGAAACAGACCAGTGCATTTCTGAAAAGTGATGAAATAGCATCATCAAGCCATGATGAAAGTGTCATCAGGGAAGATGGTGATCATAATAAAGAAAAAGAGGTGGGATCTAGGGAGCAAATGGTTCATAAGGCACTAGAGATTGGTTCATGTGAGGATAATGAAGCCAGACCAGAGGTGCATGAGGGAGGCTCTGCTTTAAAGCAATCAACTGAAAAGGAAGGAAAAGGAGAAGAGGTAGCAATATCAGGGGTAGATGCTGCCCATGGGACACAAAGTGATAAGGGTTTCTTACAAGCCTCTCAGGGTGAAAGTGGTAGGTGTCAATCCACAGTGATGGGAGATTCCTGTCTTCAGATGGTAGGAAAGGATGAAGATGATGGTGTCTCAGCTACAGAACTTAACATAGATCCAGATGGTCTTAGTTCTGAGATCACAAAGAGGATTGTAAATAAAGCAAGTGCGGATTCAAAGAATTTAGATGAACATGAGGAAAATATCCATACCAATTTCCCAGGGGATTATATCACAGCAAATGGAACAAAGGGCAGAGACACCACTGTCTCTGCCCTCAGTGATGCTGTCAAAGCTTCCTATGCCCTCTCAGTGCCGTATGAGCCATGCAGTCCCTTAGGCAGAGATCTGTTACAAATGCATCTACAAGAGCTGCACTGTGACTGCTGTCTATCTGTCGATGGAATTCATTTTCTGGCCCATCGGTGCATTTTGTCAGCTCGTTGTGAGTACTTTGAAGCCATGTTTGGTGGACGGTGGTCAGAGAGCAACATGTCGAAAGTGACATTGGAGGAGGTGGCACCCCAGGCCATAGAACAACTACTGCTGTTTCTTTATGGGGGAGTAGTGGACATTGCTGCACCCTGTGATATGACTCAATTATTCATTGTGGCTGACATGTATGGGATTTCAGCTCTTAAAACTGTGCTGACATTTCATGTCAAAAAAGATTTTTGCCATTTTTTCCACAAACCGTGCCAGTCGTGTATTGCAGGTGCTTGTGATGCTTTAATATTATGTAATAAATTCAACTTAGATGAATTCCAGAGTCAGTGTCTGAAATGGATGGGGAAACATTTTACCAGGATCTGGCCCACAAAGACTTTTTCTTCTCTGCCAGAAGTTCTGCAACAACAAAGTGTAGATGCTGTGCTGGCTCAGATGACACCCAAGAATGTAGTAGATACCATTCTGCACTGTGACAAGTTGGCTACCAGCCTCCCCAGAATTAAGTGGACAGAAAATGTTTTATTCACTATCAGTCAGCTCATGGATTCAGCTATTGAGTTTACTTCTACAAACTTTTTAGATGTCATTCAAACCAGTGAGTTTTTAGAATGGGCTAAAGCAGCAGCTTGGCGAGCGGGTGTGCTAGAGGGGATATTTAACACTGTGATTGATTCTCTTCCTGTGGACACAGCCTGTCTTGTGTTTCAAAATTTATGTAAACTGATGGATTATCATTCAAGTCTGGAAGAGTCAGATGCTGATGTTGTTGGTCTTCTTGAATCCATGCTCAAACGATGTGAAAAATATTTCCGAACACATATCCATCAAGTGATGAGATCTACCCAGTGGCCGTTGATTCCCAAGGAAACACAGAACAAAATACTGGAACATTCTTCTTATGTATATTTAGATACTCTGTCTGATGCCAAGGCAAAACCTCCTCTTAAGATATCTCAAAGACTAAGTTCTTCAAGACGTGAAAGAGGACAAAGCTCGATGGCAGCTCCACCAGTAATAGCTCCACCTACCACTGGTGGAGCTTCAGGGACAACTAGAAAACGGCCGAATACTGGAGTTGGAACTTCCAGTAGCACAACCACTTCTAGAGATGCTTTAGATAAGGGGAGGTCAAAAACAACCCAAACTCTGAGAAATCAGGAAATTCAGGACAGGACTGTCACTGCTTCAAGGCCTGTAGAAAGATCAATAGTGCAACATTCAACTCAGAGCACACAAGGTGTAAAATCTGCAACTGTTTCTGGAGCTATAGCTGAGTCTGACAAAGGAAAGAAGCAAACAGAAAGTTCAGCTCAGGCAAGCATTAGGTTGAGGAATGGAAAAAGGCCAGGACTGAGGCCAAAGTCCACCAGCATCATCAGTAAAAGTGGCCAGTTCTCTGTGGCTGGAAGAGATCCCATCCAGTACAAAAAAAGCTCCTCAGACGAAACAGAAGTGGAATCTCAGAAAGGTGCTGAGGGTGGCCAGCCTGTTGAGGATTTGGGATCGGAGAAAGTTCCTCTAAGAGCCGAGGGAGACAGAGGTCAAAGAGTGTCAGGTGACCAAAGATTAAAATTACTACCACGCCCCAAGTCTGTAAGTGAATCTTCCACATTGCCCACACAGTTGGACCAGTTACTTCAGCCAACCACTAAAAGGCTGTATTCTGTAACAGATTTAACAGAGTCTCGAGAGAGGACACACATGGCAAAGCCACTCAGGCCCAGGGTCAGTGAACTGAGAGACCAGATCTCACCGTCCAAACTGCCAGTGAAGACATCAAGGCAGATCACAAATAGAAGTAGGCCAACATCTCAGATATTTGATCAGGAAAGCAGGCTAAGATCTGGAGCAAGATCACTGGACAATGTGAGTGTTGGCAATGCCCAGTCATTTGATTTGCTGTGCCCTGTCAAATCAGAGAGTTCAGTTTCAGAATTGTCTGATTCTGCTCTTTCCAGATTTGAAGGACGTATTGTGTCTGAGGCAGAGAGATGCCACATTGATAATGCCAATACATTGTCAGAGGCAGAAAGTGTCACAAATTTTATGTCATTCTCAGCTGAGGCAATTGACAATTCAGTAGGAACTTCAAGTTTGGTAGATACCAATTTGAATCTGTTAAGCACTAGCGGAGCAACATCATCATCGAACATTCGAGGAGGCATTTCATCACTTAGTTCAGGAGATGTGCAAGCAAGGCTGGGGAGTGATTCAAGCAACATAGATGTGGTGGATGACAACTCCAGGATACCTCAAGCTGCCCATATGCTGGGTGCAGCAAGCACTGGCTATGTTTCTGAGCAAACAGACCAAGCTGCTAACAGAATGGATCAGATGGTCTCTGAAACTGAAATAGCAGGAGAGATTAAAATTGTGGCCATGAGCAAATCCTTGACTGTAGGTTTTACAGTTCCTCCAGAGTTGTAATATTTTGATATCTTCACCGCTGAATTTTGTCACATGTAATACAGCACATTTTTTTTTGCTTTGCAAACCTCAGGGCATCCTTACCACGTTGTTCCATGCAACAGGATGCAAGCCATACTTAGAAACTAAAATGGCATTTTTTTGTTTTCAAATATCATATGATGCATGATACTTAATTTTCTTAAATTCAACTTTTTTTTAGCTCAGAGCAAGTTGGATAGCGAGTTCATTAAGATGGAAATGATGTGTAATGTTAATCTCTGGACTAAGCAATGCCTGCGTGATTGATTTTAACTATGTTTGAATAGTAGATACATGACATTTATGGGAAGCTGACCAAGCTTTGAGTAGACCATTTTTACTTTGTTCTGTGTCCAACTAGTGTGTCTGTAAAGCAGTGTGGGAAGGCAGGCCTTTCTTGATGAAGTTGAATAAGCACATTTTTTTTTTACCAGTACGATTGAATGGGTTATGATTTGTTGAATTTGAAATCAAAGAAAATTGTGGTCACCCTGTCAGTGACATTTGTTTTGTTTGAGATTATCAGATTCAATATCATTCTGTTGTGGAATTAATATCTATCACCATGATGTGATATTAAAATAATTTGACTAGGTAAAAAAAGAATTATCTGGACTGGCTTGTATTAAATATAAAGTAATTCAGTATTGATGCTATAAGACATATATGGGCACAGAGATTAGAAAGCTTGGTTCAGCAGTTTGTTGCTACTTTGAACGGGACCAGTTTGAAAATCTCAGGAGTGTGTTTATCAGAATAATTACACTTCAGTGATGTTTTTGCCTCATATTTATGACAGTGTATTTGAACATGACCATATTTGTTTTTTTGCTTTGTTTTTTTACTTATTTATTTATTTATTTTATAGTTTAATCATAGATAATGTTCCATGTTGACTACACCAGTCACCTATGAAGAAGGAGAGCATATATTGTCATTTAATTTGTTTTTGTTTTCTGTGTCAGTATTTTCTTTAGTGCCAAATACTGATGAATGAGTCCCCTCTGGCAAGTGTGCAAATTTATATGACAACAACTTACCTAACTGTCACGCTCTGAAACAAAGACAAAAAAGCTTTATTTTGTGTATGCAGAATTTATAATGCATGTGAAAGAAATAATCTTTGAGATTTGTTTCAGTGAAGTAAGTCCTACAGTGCATACAGCACTGGAAGCCGGAAAGGTGGTTATTTTAATTTTTCTAATAATTTTTAGAATTAACTTTGAAATAGTGAAAATTGCTTGCAATTGAAACATTTTGTTCATTGTCTGTTTAGTATTTACTGCAGCAGTATTAATAAGCAATTATATTTAATACATTTGCTGAGTTTTTATTGTATAGAAATGTTATATGTTATTTGCTTCTTTAATGTATATTTGCAATTTTAGTTGATGTTACTCGATGGGAAAGTAAACCTATAGTCGACATATGCCACTGGGTAGATTTCAGAGAGTTTTCCAACAGGTTTGGTTTTGCATTATGTTGAATTCATTTTTGACACTTCAAGTTGAATGGATTTTGAAGAGCAGAGTGGTAGCAATACCTATAATCTGTTCTCTGCCATTTCATGGTCAGTATGCCTCTTATTCAGAATAATTAGATGTTCTTTGAGCAGGGAAGCTGTTTTTTAAATTTTTTTTTTTTTTTTGGTAAGTGAATTTAGTATCTGATGAGGCTAACAATGGCTTGGGAAAACTGAAAACTTTGACAAAACAAGTATAAAAAAAAAAAAAATGAATCATGATGGTTTGAGTAATATCATTGTAATTTTGTTCATAATAGACTATTTGATTGCTTTTAGTGCTATTCCATGCAAGGAAGGACCATAAATACAAGCTTTCCAATTGATCATCTTTACATAACATTCTGATTCATAAATGACTGAACCTTTAAATATTGGATGAATTAAAATTGCATGGGAATAAATCATCATGCTGTGTCATGAATTTGAGCTAAACTTGAATTCACAATCCATGGTTGATTTATTGTCCTTGAAATATATATAGATATATGCCACTGATGTGTGGATGTTGTATAAATATGTGCAAATGCTGGTAATTGTAACCATTATCTTTCCCTTACTTGCTGCTGGTATGCATTTGCTTTCTGGATTAACCTCAATCTGCATGAATTTTTGAGAATCATTTTGTTTTTCATAACTATTCAGTGCATCACATTGTTTTGTTTCCTTTGTTAGCCGCACAATGGATAAGATTTTTTCCTTTTTTCAGTTTCATTATTAGTATTGTTATTATTGTACATACACAGGTATGAGACAATGCATTTCTCAGCTTTTATGAAATTTGTTTAGTAAGTAGTTGTGAAGCTGCTCTTTTCTGTGATGCACAGGATTGTCTAAAGGATATCATAATCTCTGGATACAAAATTTCAGTTTTGCACATTTATGCATCAGCTATGCTTGAGTTTTAACCATTTTTATTGTATGATCAGAAAAAGTAAGTCACTGCTAAAGAAATGTAAATGATTTGATGATTGGATTGCAGATGATGAATTAAAGTATTAACTATATACCTTTGTGGATCTCATGAGCTGTACTGGGTTCTTTAAGAAGATTAATGTCTAATTGTCAGGATATACACTGATAACTGATATCGCGATATCAGCATGAAAACATAAATTCATATACTTCAGTCATCATTTAGTATTGAAATGAAAGAAAACTTATTTTTTTTCTCTGAATTTATGGTTTACAATACTATTTTGTAACACATCTAGCCAGTGAAATGCCAGAAATGCTCCCTCTCACTCTGGAACACTGTTATAAATTTAGAATGATTACATGTGCAAGACTGATAAAATGAAGTTATGAATCACTTTGTTAAAGATGGTTTAAAATTATATATAATAATTAAGAGAAAAATGAAATAACCTTAAAAATTTTTTAGCATGTCAAAAGAAATACACATGTAGATAACTGAATCTTGACTGCATCACATAGCAGAAACAAGGACAGTAATGTATAATCGTTTCCTGTTTTGTCTTTTTATTACCTCTAATCATTCTTTTATTTATTTTTATTGTTATTATTATTTTTTTACATCTATGTAGTGATAAAGTTTCTCGGTAAGTGTATGAAGTTGAATATCACATGATGTTGTCAGCTTTGAGGTGATAGATTGACAGAACTTACTTATATCACTCAGCAATACTGTAGTTTCAATTTCTTGAAAATCGGGGTACTCTTTTCAGTGCAAGACATCATAACAATTTTTAAAGATTATCTACATTATGGATATTCAATAATTCTTACTTTGATATTTATTTGATGCAATGTTATTCATAACAGGTTTGTCAATTACCTTTCAGGTTGTGGTCCTTTCTTCGTTGATGTTGTTGTTGTGTCAGTGAAATACAAAAATAAGTAAATTCTGAAAGTCTGTATTCTTTCAGTGTCAGAGAACAACTGATGTAGCATAGCAGTTTACTGTGCAGGTGGTTACTTGACTTATCGCACTTCTTATCAGTTTTTTCAACGAAACATTTCTTGTGAGTGTTTTTATCCAAGTCTTTACCGTCAATTTTTCACCAATACCAGTACAATTAATATGCTCTGAATAAAAGGGAGAGTGAGGGCCAAGAAATAAGAGTGCAATATTGTTTCTACTGAAGAAAATGCCAGTTAATTTTGCGCTAGCTATTTCTCATGGTGACTTAAAATTACAGCACATTTTGAATCATAGTTGTTTCAACAATTCTCAGTGTTTTTTCTGCATGACAATTTTCTTTGAATAAAATGTCCCTCCAATTCACAAACCAGCATATATAAACCAGATTTATATGTGTTTGATTTAACTTTCTCATAATGTATGCTGGTCTGGTAACTGGTCTGCTGAGAAGAGATGTTTCATTTACCCGATAAAGTGGGCCAGTATCACAGAATTTCTTGCATGTCAGAATTTTTTACTGACAGAAAGAATACTAAGTTTTCAGTGTTTTTGAAAAATGATTTCACAGCTTTTATCAAGTAATAGATAGGACAGTGTGTTAAGGCCACTTGAAGCACATATTTTTTATATATGGGGTTACTGATGTTTGTAGAAAGGACAACAAGTTACTTTATCTTTGGTGACAACTAATTTATTATGGTTCCTCTGTGACAAGATGTTCGTATACAGAGTAACTCTTGAGATTCTTGATTAATGAAATCCAATTTTCTCAACAAAACCTCTTTCTTTACATGCAATTCACTTCAACTGATTGTACAACAATTGAGGACTTTTTTCCATATATCATCCTTTTTTATTTTTTAGATGGAAACTGAACAGTGTTGTGCCGATGTTTAACTCTACAGATGTATTGAATACTATGTTATTTAATTTTCTCAGTATTATGTTTCTCTGCTATACGCTGCCCTAAATAACCTATTCAAAAGAATGTTATTTTGAAAAACAGTGAGCCACATTTTCTTTTGGAAAGCATGCTCTGATACATAAACAAATTATTCCAGATTTGAGGCCTCGTACTAGCAGTGCTAATTTAGTGACCTGTTTGAAATCTGTTGATCATTGTTAATAGACTGAAACACAAGGAAAAGTTTTTGGGTAATGTGTGCCATAGTGAAAAATGGTGAATAAATATATGTTGTTATAAACGATTAAAAGAATTTGTGTGATAAATCTCAAGAATAACTCAAATATGCTGTACAATATAGTGTGAAATTACAAATAAGTTTCTTCTTTGGATGAAGTTGTGTACTTTCCTGTAATTGTTTATTATTATTTATTATTATTGTTAGAAGAATATTTGGTGGTACCATTTATTATAGTCATATTTTTTCTCCCTATTTTGATGGCTTGGAAGCAATCACTTGAACAAACAGTCATAAGACACAGGAACAGCTTTATTTGTCTTTTGGATATTTGCCATATGTATGGCCCTATCCCATCTTCATTAGTCTGTGATAAGATAATCTTCTTTAATTTTCTTTTAATATCTTGAATCATAATACACGTGTACACCTGCCCTGCTTTTTAGAAGATCATTAAAAGTATTCCTGTTTTAGGAATGTGTAATAAACTCTCCTATCAGTCTTTCAGTGAAAATAAGTGTAAAAGTTGATGAACGTGTTAAATAAAATGAAAAAGATCCAACTGTTCAAGATAAAAAGGTCCAAATGTTACTGTTGAAAAAAAAGTCCAACTCATATGAGGTAAAAAAAAGTTTACTTGTGAAAGGTGACAAAGGAAAGACTGGTGTTAGTCATCTTCAATCTGCAATCCTCCCTTTTCCATCATTTATAGCCGGCATCTTATACCATACCTTCTATTTACTTTCCTCCTTTCTTTTCATTCTTTCTATCTCATTTTCCATTTTGTATTATGTTCCAGAGGAATGAAAAATAAGAACAGAATAAAAATCTAGTTGATATTCCAATTAAATTACGAAAATTAAACAAATAGAAAATTTTAACTGCATATAGAGTCCAATTGATTACTATCATGAAAAGGCCAACTGATATGTTCCTTTCAAAATAGCTACCAGTTTGAAAAAATTGATTGATTGCAATTTATTATCTCCCTGATGTAATAACCCAGGGAAAATTTGACATCCATTGAGAAAATGCACTGCACTCAAATTTGAATGATTAAATTTAGCTTTCCAACAAAAATATTCTAAATGTTTTGTTTACAAGAAGAGACATATTGAAAAAACAAATGGTAATGTATAAAAAAAATGTGATTTTTATCTCATTATGCCACATTACGGTGAGTTATTAATAATTTTATTACACCAGGCTGAATCACTGAAAAAGCATCATATTAGTGTGAAGAAGATAGTATATGTATTAGGTGGGCAATCAAGCTAAATCAAAATAGAGATACATTAATAGTTCATGCAAATTATCACAAATAATTTTAACTATAGGCTATGCAATATATTATAATTTTGTATATAGAGGATTGGTATAGTTGGCAACATACTGTGCTAATAACTGCCCAATGTCAGGCCACTTTATTGGATTAGTCATGAATTTTTACAGTAATTTCTTCTTAGCTTTGAACAAACTTAGCACCTTGAAAGAAATAAAGACTGCAGATTGCTTATCACAAGCAAACAGAGCAAAGGCAGATGAATTGGAGGTTTTGTACAAAATAAACACTATATAGACTGAGAACAAAAACTTTAGATGTACCAAATCACACTAACAATATGAACATGAAAATTCTTCAACAATAAAGCTTTCGGCAGGCAACAAGATGAGGTTTTCATAGAAATAACCTGGCTAGAATAGGCTAGGTTGATCTGCATCTGAAATCACATGGTAGTCTGGGTTTCATGAGAAAAACATAAAATTTTACTTTTGTAGCTTTCAAGAACTCTGCAAAAAAGATCACTTTGGAACAGATGACCACAGGACAGAGTTCAAGTTTCAAATAAATTTCAGTGGCATTTATGATAAAAAAAAACTAATCGACATACTGAGCATTGAATCAATTTGCATAAACATTGTATTATAAAATGTGGATGATGTAATCAGCAATGGATAGGAAAAGGACTATTGCAGAGGATAAATTGTTTACATCAAATTCTCCGATGCTTTGTTATACTCATATCTTTCTCCTCAATGCTAAGTCATAATTGTGACTGTTTATACAGCACTGCCCTGATACAAAAGTCATTCTCATAATGTAATTGCCCCGTCATTTTTGACTAGTTTAAGAAAAATGAGAAAACCAGTTTCCTTTCACTGTTTAATCCCTTCACTATTCTGTTGACATACTAAGTACGTCAGAATATGACTGGGGTCAGATGCACCACTGACGAACAGCACACATCACCGTAAAACACAGTTTTATGGTAACACACGCTGTACATCAAGAGTTCTTCTGACGTATGTGGTACATCAACGTAGCAGTGAAAGGGTTTTAATCTCGACAGAAATGAAATTGTGTTATAGTCCACAGGTGATTCTGCCCATTTTGTGAAATTTTCTTAGCACTGGAGGAGAATATATGTGTAGCAGTGAACGGGTTAATGTCACATACACACATATATTTCAAATGGTGCAAGCTGTTATTGAAATTCAGTTTTGGTGAAACAGTACTTTAAGAGCAATTTGTAAAAGACTCAAAGTATTCAGCTATGATCTGAACTTAATTTGTTCAAAGAATGATTTGGGCAATTATCATATGAGCATGATGAAAAACTCTTTTATATTTGCTCCATAAACATATGCTGTCAGCAGAGAAACAGTGAAAATAAGATATTTGTATAGCAAATATAAACATGTTTAGGGTGATACAGACGTACAAAATTCAAAAATTCAAGAAGTAAAAATTTACAAAGCAGAGATCTTGTTCAACAATATGATTCAAGTATTGCCACGAACATAGGCATTTATTTCAGTCATCAAATGACATAACATCAGGAATTCATTGAATATCAAAAAAGGCATTAAACTGGTCATTAGCTAGACCTGTTTCCTTTGTTATGAATTAAATATCTAACAAGAGAGAAATTGAGAAACGTGAAGGCCATGTGAAGTCCTGGATTTTTTTCTTCTTTAATGCAAAACCTATCATAAAAAATAAATGAACAAAAATTATAGACAAATGACAAAGATGACAAAGATAAATAGTAAATGATACATATTTCATATGCTGTTCTCCGGCCATACATATGGTGACCAATTTGATTTATTCCCATTAATGTCATTCATAAGCTGAAGAGAGTAAAGCAGAAAAAAATAGTTTGAAAATCGTTTTGGAGATTTATGGACAGTTTTATTGTGGAATTTTCTCTGCTATATATGTCTTCAAAAGTGAACAATCTTTATATATATATATATATATGTTCATTTATAGTAATAGTAATGGATTTATAGCCTCTCTCGCAAGTGACTTCATCACATAATATAGAAACCCTTATTTCACTTTTTCCAAATTCTAAACATATCACGAAAAGCATCAATGTTGTTATTGATATTGTAAGGCCTAGAGCAATCAGATATATTGGCTTTCTTTTTATATGTAATTACATGTTGTAGACTTTTTTCCATATTTAGTTCAAGAATTTCTTTGCAATGTTCTAATAGCATATGAGAGAGATTAATAGTAAAATCAAAGTGCAGCTAAAAAATTTGACTTATGTCTCTTGTGGGTTTCTGGTATCTATATAAACTTCAATAATTTATAAATAAAAAAGTCCCATTTTTCATGTACAGTAAAAGAGCAAAGACTCAGTTGTGACAAACAATGTTCATCATGCTGTTGCAGCTACCAGGACCATAATGACATGTGTTGCATGCCATATATTCTGTTCGCAACATTGATTACAGCAGACTCGCTGTATAGAAAATAGTGCATGATGAAAAAAGCAAACTGACTTTGTGTCATGAAGGACATAATGTGCAGGAATTAAACAAAAGCTCACATTTTACAAGGTATCTATATGTACAAGAAAAATTTAAATAGATCAAGGTTACATTCAATATATGTCTTTCAACCTCCTGGTGGAGGTTATCTCGATATAGAGATCAAGGGCAGTATAATAATATATTGGATCAACATGATAATGGCACACAACACTGCTTTATAGTGCCATATCTAATCCCTTTACCTCCACAAAAACTCTCTGCTGTTTTATGCAATTTCAAAAAATGTAATTTAAGAACTGAATCTCTTACAAGGTAATGATCTGTTAAGATATCGCTAGTTATTCATTTCCATTGCAGCCTCTCTTTGCCTAAGAAATGAAAGAAATAGTTATAAAATCTTGATTAATCTTGATTTTTATGTAGACCCTCCAATGTACATAATCAAGAAATCAGTCAATGACATAATGCTCACAGCTTTCAAATTAAAAAAAACAAAAACAGCAAACTTCAATTAGAAAATAATATTATCAAGACCTATATCACAGATGTCTATTTACAAAGTAAATGATAAGTTCTATAGAAAAAACACGACCAAACCATCAACTCTATATGTTTTAATTTATGACTCCTAAAATTTTTTTTTACACTTACAGGGCCAGATCAGGGTGAACATGGCCAAAATGGAACTTTATAATAAAGAGAAGAGAGAATTCATCATATTTAAAACATGATCTTCCAATGTTTTTCTCTTTTGATGCTATGTGCTGTTGATGTGACTTAATCTTATATTTAAAGTTTGAGGAGGCACATACCAATTTGGATCTGCCCTTTTGTTTGTCAGCTCCATTGTCTGTTTTTACTTGGTTCTTGACAAAGCCTTGTGAATATACAAAAACACTTCCTGGCTTCACCACGCTGTGTTCTCATCCTATCCTAAGAAAGCAAGCCTCTACCAATGAGATTATATAAAATTGTAAATTGAGATCACAGAGTCTCAGCCACAAAGACTCATAAAATAAAAACTGGACTTAAGGAGCATATCATGGGTGTCGCAAGCAATCCATTCAACTCAGTTGGAGTACTTTTTTCACCAAAGAGTAAAAACTGGTGTCAAGTTATAAACAGAAGTTTTGCACTGATTTTTTCCAGCATTTCTATTGGTCAGTTTGATGGTGTCGCACTACGTATTTTCAGTTCACTTTGATGACAGGAAAAAAATCAAAATCCCAAATTTCGGACTTATGCAGAATGCTTGCGATACTGATTCTATGAACTAATAACACTAAATTGTAACAATAAAATATATATGAATTAAACATTAAAAGGTTGTGATTTTTTCCTTCTTCAAGAGCTTCATTGAACATCACTGGTACATAAGGTCAAATAGGAAACTGATTTGAGGTGTAGCATTTTCTCTGGTATAATACATTCCTGATTTAAAATGCAAAGCCTTAACGGAAAGAAAAATTAAACGGTCTATCACAGGTGTACAAATTCAAACTTAAAAGGAGAAGAAATAACCAATAGGCCAGTTTAAAAATGCTAAGTATTAGACTGAAATCCTGTAACAAGATATTTTGCAGTTCTATTGCAATTCCAAAATATTGAGGCAACATCTTATTTTAGGAAGACACAAAATTAAGTGGAAAAAATAAACTGAGTATCTTTCTGATCGTGAGAAGATATTTATAATTCTCAGTTTTCTGTTACCAGCAGATTGGTATGCACCATTGCTTTCTGTTTATGAACAGTACATATGTATCATCAATAAGAACATTGTGATGATTTGAATGTATAAAGACATGGAGAAATTGTATAATGCAGAATAGAGAGTTACACATAAATACTGGAAACATTAAGAGAAAGAATCAGGATGATTTTCTCTCTTATCATTTTTATATCACCCTGTAATTTGGATTGTGAAAATGCTTTATCACTGACAAAGGATTTATAGACAAAAGGAAAAGTTAATTACTGATGTCTTGAAAAGACAAAGGAACTTTGTTCACATCTCAATAAAAAGAGAGAAATTGGAATGATAAAAAAGAAGTACAAACTTAACATGACAAGTTCCATAACAATTCAACATGACTTTGTTCTCACATAAACATATTATATATTTAGTATTCAGAGAGTACCATTTTGTTCTTGTAAAGATCTTATGTTCTGTATTTGTATTTTCATTGTTTCTTTCAAGTTCTGCAATCGCGTAATTTCTGCTCGTTGAATATCTCTGCTTGTCTGTAGTGCACTGATAGATGCTTGCAAATTTTGCACATCCACAGTACCCTGGGTGGTCAGCACATTATTCAACAGTTCCTGAACAGCAGCTGTATCAATTGAACTCAGACTTCTCAGAAATGCCAGCAATTCATTGGCTCTTCTGGTCACGTTGACAATTTCCTGATTTGCCTGGGTAACGGTGGACTCAGCTGTGACTAATTGTTCCCTGAATGCTGAGACAGAATCATTCAAACTCTGACACAGAGTCTGTCCAGGTTCAACAATGTTCACTAAGGTATTATTCAATTCACGATAGCGGTCAGTGCTAGCATCCTCTATTGTTGATAGTCTAGTCTGCAGACTATCTGCTTGTGTAGACAGAGCCATCAGTTGCTGAAAAGATAACAATGTAAGAGAGATTATATTGAGGAGAAGCTGAAGGTAACACACACACTCACACTTAAAAATTTAAAACTATTTTTTTTTTCATTGATTTCATTTTCAGTAAATTATCCACCAAATAGAATATGACCAAAAAAACACGCACACACAAAAAAATATAATCCACAGAGATGAACAGTGACTGAAGAACACTTAACATCAAAAAGTGTATCGTTTTATATTTAATGATGGTGATACAGAAAAGAGAAATGGAACATAGAGGAGGGGGAGGAAGGATGAGGGTTGGAAAATAATAATTGCCATGCAGCAAAGAAATCCAGATCTTCTATAAATTCAAATTTCACACTCATCAGCTACATGTTTACTCTGTCTTCTTCTCATCTATATTAAAACCACACTAAAACACAAACTGTCACTGAATAGTCATTACTGATGTTCTTCAAGAAAAGATAATGCAAAAAGGAAATGATATCATCCATCCATTCCCAACCATTTACAATAAAATAAACATGGCAAAGACAGATATTTTCCACATTTCAGCCAAGATAGCATTTACCAGGATACTAAAAAGTCAAGATAAAAAGAGGATGTAACATTTTCCCTAATAAAAATAGAAACTTCAATGATTCTAAATTTGTCTCATGATGTTTTCGGTACTCTATAAAAATGCCTAGAAATGTAGAAAGGCCTGCGAAGTTTCTCATTGAACCCCCCCAAAAAATGGAAATTGAAACACAAAAACAATCAAATCTTTTTTTTCCATCATTCCTGTTTTGTATCATCAATAAGAACATTGTGATGATTTGAATGTACAAAGACATGGAGAAATTGTATAGTGCAGAATAGAGAGTTGCACATAAATACTGGAAACATTAAGAAAAAGAATCGGAAAAAAAAAACCCTGTGGGTTCAACATTTTGTCTTTGAAAAGACAATTGACACATATTTCCTGAAATGACCTAGATTAAAACGGTTATCCAGCTAAAAATGTGAATTTTACTGTTAGACTAATAAGGACTTCAGCACCTAATAGACAGCTGCCTTGTATGCTTTCCAGAAAGCTGAGAATGTACATGAGTGTCTCCACTGAGTTTGTTGGGTTACTAATGGATTGTAAAGTACTTAGAGTGCTACACAAATGCAGTCTTTTATTACCATTATATTAAAATATTTCACTACAGTGTTCCTCACATTATATTTATCTTGAATCATCTGAACAGCCTGCTCTGATGTTTCTTTTGCAGCAGAGGCATTTTGCTTGAGAGCCACCAGAGCTGTGGTCAGATCCTCTGATTGATTGATCAACTGTTGGCTCACCTCGGCCAGTGAGGCTACCTGCTGCAAGGACTGATTAGCTTTCTGTTGGACATCTGTTATGGCAAAAAATAAAGCAAAGCTATTATTGGTCTAATGTTAACTCTCAGGATTTGCACCAGCCCATCTGAGACCTTCTGAACAAAGTGTAACATATTAATTACAAAACTTATTCATGGTCTCCATTTTACATGAAAAGATTCTTGATATGAATGATTTTTTTAAATAAAAATTGTATTGTTCTACATAATTCAATAATAACTAATAACTAATATCTGCGCATCAAAAGCGCCAGATTATAATATTGTTTTTGTCAGTCACAGTAGGTGCTTGGAAGTTGAGGCAAGAAAAGATCTATGTTCTTGTTCTTCATGCTATTCAAATCACATAATAAAACAGATTCTACATTAGGTCTGTGAAAAGGATGTTTTCTCAGTATCTTGCCAAGATCACACAAGACAACAGATCATTCTTCATACTTGGGGGTCCATTACAGTAGTAACCAGAAGTTTTTCCTCAGGAAAGCAAGTTCCCAAAACATACCAGCCACTTTAGCACTGAAGTTTGCAACTGTGATAAGTGTGTCCTGGGCTGATGTGTACAGCTGATTGGCTTCATTTTGAATCATCAGAGCTCGCTGTTCTGCATTACTGGATCTCCATAGCCAGTCTCCAGTCACAGATCCTAAGGCTTGGGTTTCATTGGTCAATCCAGCCACAATAGTGACACTCTCCAAAGCTTGAATGTTTGAGGGACCAAACAAGCTACTTTCTGCTGTCACCTGGCAAATAGTAGTTAAGAACTCGCATCATTTTATTTTTTCCTCTACATCAGGTGATTGGGTGAAATGGCATAGAGTTTTTGGTATCTATTAATTTTGGTATATTAACTCATTTCACTTTTATGAAAAAAATATTTGCTGCTATTTTTTACATTCAGATGTTCATGATCAAAGTTAACTCCTGTCACCCTAGAGTCAGTAAAATCTCATTCACCATCAAAATTCCCTTTGACATGTGACCTATTTTTTTTTCACCTGGCTGTGTGATGTCATACATCTATGTTTTATTTTCTGTCCTTATCATTCTCTCTCCTGTTGGACGTTTCTTAATTTATTCCTTCTTTTTTCACTTTCTTCCGCCTTCTTTTGTTCATTTCTACTGCAATATTCCATTTTCATTAACTCATTGAACCCTAACCCCAACTATATCGGTATTCCCCGGCAAATGTTGAATCCTAACCCCGACTATATTGGAATGGGACTCCCTTGTAGATTCTGACATCAAACAGTCTTTCCACTGGTCAGTTTTTAGTTGTACACATTTAGTAGCCAATCAGACACGATTATACATAATATATTTGGAGGAAACTACTAAAATAACTTTGTAGGCAAGGAAATCCTGACCTATGGCCTAATTCATTATTCGCATTCTTTTTGCCTTCCACGATAGCGTCTATCCACTCCCGATGTACTGGAGATGACTATGACCACTGATTCCATTGTAGAACCCAATTCTTGACAGGAATATTTGTTAGAGTGCTGCATATTTTCGGAAATGTCTGCATCGCATGCTTGTGGCACTGCTGCATCAATACTCAGAAACTAGATCTAGGTCTAGTATGGCCTTGAGTCTTGATCCCTGTGTGATGTACACTTGTTGTGTTCTTCATTGTGTCACAAGTGTAATAAAGCCTAATTCAAAATTTATTTAGTGGTCATTTTGCTTTTGATACAGAATCACATTCTTTTAAACATTTTTTCTCGCTGACACTGATAAACAGCAATGACATTTTTTGTAGAAAGCTCTGTGTGTTACCCTATGTTTGAACTGATATGGTATCAAAGCTGACTAACTGATACATACATAACCATGCATTTAGATGTATGTGTTTGAATATACTTCATTTGACAGTTATAATTATATTTACTCAGTTTGATGAGCAATATCTTGTGCTTTTAGTGTGATGTATTGGTATTTCTGTGAACACCGGCAAGTCTTTTTTCCCAAATTTTCCCCTGTTTACTTTTTTCAATATCTTTCAAACTACATTGGATTTTGTAAATACAATTTCATAAATGTAAAGAGCACTTAGTATACTATCTATTCAGGAAGTTTCATAACATTCGATACATATTTACTATTTCTTCATTGTTTTTGAAAAATGGTAGAAATCGTTAGGCACCAGCAGCAGCTGGTGAATTAAGGCTTAGGATTAAGTGAGTTAATTACAACTTAGCTTTCTGCATTCTTGTTATTTCTCTTGGACCATAAATTACAATAAATACCAGATTCTCTTTTTTATGACTTTGTATATCAAATTTACCAAATATCTTTGATGACATAAGGTGTTGAGAATATTGCCTCAGGAATTAATGGGAAGATGCACATCACTGGAGACGATAAACTTAACCACTTCACTGCTATGCCAATTTTGCAGTCCTTTCTAAACATCAGGGATACGGTCAGTTTTGATCACCATTAACCCTTATCTGCACTCAGTCTCACCACTGTGAGCAAGCTAGCTGGCACCCGTCCTCCATTTTCCCACAGGCAATATGAAGCACTGACTTGTTACACAATGTTGGTAATTTTTCACAAACAGGCAATGTATACTGGCATCTCATCACTCGGTCATCTGTCAATCATCTCCTCGAGGCCTCTATCAAAAGATTCTGCATATAGATGGGAGACACCACTCACTGGTAGGCATAACAGATTAAAAGGGTAAGGGGGCTGAGCCAGGACATACCTCATATGTCTTTTAGCACATGAGAGGCCACTTTTTGGATGTTTCTTATACTGTTGTTAGCAGTGTAGTGGTTAATAATTTGATCATTTGAGATGAGCAAATTTCTCAACATACCTGACTCTGTATTGAAGAGGAGGTTGACAGAGCATTGTTGGTCCTAGTCTGTAGTGTTGCGTAGTCCACAGTCACACCACTGAGCATCACAAGTGTGTCTTGCAGCCTTTGGATTGTGTTCTTAGTATTGGTGTTGACCGTTGCCAGGCTGCGGGTATTGGAGAGAGTTCTTGTTGCCTTGTTGATCAAAGTAAGAACTCGACTATCCACCACCAGTAGTGTAGACGTTGTATTCTGATGAAGTTTCAGAGTATCTTGTGCTGTCTGTAATGATAGCAACAATATGTTTGCTAAACGCAGTGTAATAATGTTTTAAACAGCTTTTGTACTTTTGAATTATAGATCCACTTGAGAAATTGTGTCATTCACCATCTGCTGAAATCTTAAAGTCTAGATCCTCTTCAATTTTGATAAACCTCTTAGCATAAAATAGAAAGGAAAATATCAGTCTTTTCACAAATCTGACCAGTCATTGTTTTACAAATGATAAACAGAGTCTCTTTGATCCAATGACATTAATTTCCTTTATGTCTTGTGATACCATTGAGACACTCCTGAAACGTTGGCTTTTGTAATCCATGAGTCCAGGCTTGGTTCTACTAGTTTCCACTTACATAACTGCATCTTTAGTGATACACAAAATATACTTGCATTTCTTCAGTTTCTCTATTGTTGTTGTTGTTGGTTTTCTTTTTCTTTTTTTTTTTTTTTTAGGTTTTCTTTCATCATAGTGATCTTGATTTGGAGAGGTTAGCACATCAAACTGGGGAGCTATTTCTCTCATAAATGTAATTATTATCATATGATAATAATTTATTTTAGTAAATCAGTATCATATATCTAACTATCTAATGGAATCAAAACAGACAAAAATTTTTTCTCCAGCACAAGTTAACAATGGAATCTTAGTTCATGATAGGTACATTCCACTGTGCATAATGATGAGCAGTTCTTAAATGGCAAAAGAAAGTGCTCTCAGGTAGTACTTGTATAAATAAAAGATTTACCTTGAGAGCTTCATTAGCTCTCTCATTAGCTGATACCACTGTCTCATTGAGAGTGTTGAGTTGGCTGAGGATTTGTTGGTCTGTTGTGGAGGCATCAGCCAAGGACTGAAGATAATTTTCCACAGCTTGCAAACTAGCCGCTAAATCAGCCAAACCTATAGAGCCAGCTTGCAAGGTAACTGAAGAGAAACAAACTTGTAAAATGCAAGCATGCAGAAATCTGAGACTCACTCTTTATCATTACTCATTTTAACACTTTATGAAGACATTCAGCAAGCAAAGAATACATGTGAGTTGGATATCTTACTTAAAAAAAGTTAAATCATGCATTTTAATTTTTTGCTGCCACAATACCTCACTGGTTCAGATGAACCAACTAGTATCATCATCTCTGCTTTCTGACTTTGGTTTCATGACTATGACTTTTTCATCAACTATCTTTACCATAAACAATAGCTATCAAAAGAATTATTCACATTTTATCAGACTTGAAGAAAGAGATCTGTAAGTTGTGTGGACACTTTAATTCACACTATATTATTTCAACAAACAAATGTTTAATACACCACATTATTTTGCTTCAAGAAGATATTCAGCAAGCGAGGAATAACAAATACGAGTTAGATATCTTATTTAAAAAGGGTCAAATCCTCATTTTAATGTCTATTTTTTGTTGCAGTAATACTGTTTCGGATGGACCAATTGGTGTCATTATCTCTGCTCTCTGATTTTGGTTTCACGACTATGACTTTTTCATCAACTATCTTTACCACAAGCAATGGCCATCAAAAGAATTATTCACATTTTATCAAACTTTAAGAAACAGATCTGTAAATAGTATGGACACTGTAATTCATATTACATTATTTCAACAAACAAATATTTAACACACCACATTATTTCAACAAACAGACTATTTAATCTATTGCCAATATTCCTCTCATAACTCAATTAATTCTGAGGCATTCTACTTATACTTCGTCCTCATTGTAGTAGAGAGAAAATTCAAATGAAAAGGGAAAAAAACATTTTAAAAAATATTCACAAATAAACTATTCGTCAGATGGTGGGTACTCATACCTAGGATGACACTGTTTGCTTTGACCTGGGTTTCCATATTTGTTCTGTGTGATCTTGCTGTGTTAATCAACTGCTCAGTCTCAGCCAGCATTAGCTCTATGTTGTCGGTGGTGTTCAATTCAATCACAGCCATGCGGCTGAGGATATTCACCAGCGTGCTGTTGACAGTTTGGATCTGTGCTGTAGTCTCAGCTTCTGACTTCTCTGCAGAGGCCAGCTGATATTTGACAAAGAAGGAACAATGTATAATACAAGCATACATGAGTCCATAATGTGTCATGCATCCAGATGGGATGACTTAAATATCGAAGCGGGCATTGTTGTGAAAATAAGATTTTACTGACCACGGGATCTCAAGAGTCAACTTTGAATATTAATATCTTGACACAGAAGAACTTGCAGCTAAATTATTTTCCATTGAAGTCAAATACATTCAGTTCCATGTCTACTGGCACCACAAACTCTAAACACAAAAAATTTGATGTCAGATTCATTTCATCCAGTCGGGCAACCTAATTTCCCTAAAATGTGTCTTTCAATCCAGAATCTCAAGGTGTGTTGCAATTTTGATTTTTAAACTATTCTGTGATGTTTTTTTGAAAAAAAACAACAAACAACAGACATATAGATATACACTGTATTATGTTATTCATAATTGTAATGTCATAAGAATCAGAAAGAAGCATTTCATTTCAAAAATAGAAGAATTGAATGTCCAAGTATTCGAACATTTTTGCCCTTTGAATACTAAATGAGAGTTCGTTCCATATTTTCTGACCAAAAATTGTGAACATTTAAAAACTTTAGAAGAACTTACAAAATTAATTAGTTTTTCCATCTCAGCCTCAGCAGATGCCAAGCGGGCAATGAATGGTCCCAAGTCATCATTATCATCTTGAGCATTCATCAAACTGACATTTGACACAATCTGATTCCTTTTGTTTCTTAGAGGTAGAATCACTTCCTTCATTAGGGAGTAGCATGCATCACATTCTGAAAAGCAATCATCATGTCATGACAGTCATATTGGTGTTAATGTTTTCAAAACTTAAAACTACTCCATGGAATGAAAAAAAAAAAAAAACAGCAAAAATAATAAATTTCTCCAAGACAGCTTCTATAAAGCAAAAGAATCTGGACACAGAGCTGTAAAAATTAAGAAATAAAACATAACTGATTAACATCGGGAACAAAGTCAGGTGATTAATACAGTCAGGAAAAAATACAAAGTAGAAGTAAAAAAAACTGTGACAGAGCAAGTTGAAGAGGACAAAATTTAAAAAAATGTTGTAGAACATGAAATTTGTACATTTCTAAGGGGGAGGGTGCATCCTGAAATATGGTTTGGTTAAAAAAATGCAATTTTGGATTTCTGTTTTCTCTAAAAAGCCTTGTCTTTTCGAATATGGACATGGTATTAAAAGTGGATATGTCCATACTAACGTATTTGACTCATGGTCATTCAACAGAAGGTCCGGCCTCCTGTCAACCAGGACTTGACTTGCTCTGATTGATATAGTAGTAAATCATCATTGTTTAACATAGATACAGGAAAAAGAGTGCATAGAACATTTTAATATGACCTCCTCTAGCAATATCTTGAGCCACTCTTGGTTTGAACAGAAAAAGATATGGAGACCACATATAGACCCCCAAGAATCCACAAGTGATTTTATGGGTACCCTTATAATGATAGGATATAGGTAGCAAAATTCAAGAAAAAATATGGACAGGGAGCCATGAAAAGGCAATGAAAGACATGGAAGTCATGGAGAGAGGGCTAGTATGTGGATTAAGGTTGCTTGGAGGCTGAAGGCTGAACAAAAACTCGCTATGTCGTTTCCCTCAACAAAAAGTTTAAAAGCATTTTTCTCAAAATCTGATTTTTTCCCTCACCATTTACTATTATCTACTTTTTTTTATAGCTGGAACAATTCTAACCTAATTCAGTGTACATCATTTTCACAACAAGATCAAAGAAAATGCATATGTTAGGCCCATTTGATTTGTAAGTTTTAGAGAAAAATAGTTTGTTTTTTTTTTTTATGGTAAAAGAAATTTCACTACATGTCATTTTAAAAAATTTCTAGAAAAATGTAACTTTTTAGATAATTGCCAAAACAACATGTTTGCCAAGTTTCATCAATTTTCACTGATATTTGGCGGAGGAGACAGATTTCAGAGATAGCCATTTCCAAGAAGCCAAAATCCAAGATGGCAGCATTGTCATGGCAACCATTTGAGAGAGTAGATTTTTTTTCAGTTTACCTCTAGTTTGAACATGCCAAATTTGATGAAAAAGGTTAAAATAGTCTATCTGTATTATTTTCAGAACATCACCTCCAGAATGCT
>JBCEWB010067291.1:0-13404 GCA_039654565.1 Peronia peronii | reverse complement strand
GGGAGACTTTCTGACTGATGCTAAATTTCTCAATCAATGGGGTACTGTATACACCATGTGACAAAGCACAAAGCTAGAAAGCCTACATCAGGGGAGAATGTCCTGTATGACATTAATGTTTAAGTTCAAGCATCTCATTTTGTCTTTCCAAAAAGTTGGGAGCTAAGATATAAATCCGATGGCATCCCTGATGGGAGGACAATAGATATGTCTGAGGACTGTTGGTGTGGGGTCCATCTGTTGGGCAAGGTATTTTTCTCTTTTGTCTGACACACAAGGAGAAGCAAACGGTTTGGAAAATGCACTATTCCCACATACAGGTAGCAGCTACAAAATCTAGGGCAGTACTCAACAGAAGGAGAAGGCTCAAGGAAAATTACAAAAGAATTTAGAAAAATAAAAATTACACACAAAGGATGAGACAAAATTTGAAAACAATGAAATCTTCACCAAAATATTACCATCCACAGCATAGAATGTTAGTACAGGTGTGCTTGCAGACACTAACAGGGACAAATCTATGGTGGGGAGTATCTTCCCTTGTCAAATGTTATAGTCTGGCTACAAAATCCCCCCCCCCCCCCAAACCCCCCACCTTACATGTCATACATAGCAAATACTACAACTGTTTTCTCCTACCCAGTGTGTTGCACTAACATGCTCTCAAGCTGAATAAATAATCAGAAAAATAATTTAAAAATCAACAACAAGAATAACAACAACAGCTATTCTTATCAACACTTCTAAGTGTATAGTGGCGCATGCAGCTCTGCCAATATCAGCCGTGAAATCTGGCCAAGTATGCAAGTCAATTCTAAGACAAAAAGACCAAACAGACAGATCAATTTAAATCACACACACAAAATAAAATAAGGTGTCAGCCAACTGGTATTTGACAAAATCTGAAGCCAGCTAGGAGTAGAACTAGTGATACTAATCAAGGGATGACTGTCTACAAAATTTAATCTACTACTGCTGTAGTTTATAGGTACTTTCCTCTGGCCAGCTATTTTCTCTACGTCTGGTCAATGCACCAAGTACTGATAAAATAGGATTTTAAAAAAGTTGTTGATCGTAAGAAAGATTGTACAGTTCAAAAATTACAATTTAAATATTTGTAAAAAATGAATAAATAAATAAATAAATATGCAGGTGGAAAGTAAGAAAAAAAAATGAGGGAAACAAGTGAAAAAGCATACACTTGCTAGCCCCGCCAGGAGGCCCAGGGGTAATAGACGGTGGGAGTCTCTCTAGGGGAGGCTGCCATCTGCAGGGGTATGAAAATAAGGGGAGCCAATTAAACAATGGATGAGGATGCATACACTCAATGTTGATCTGCACAGGGCTCTACATATTACGTATTACTGACTGTGTGTTACATCTATGTCCCTGACCTAACTGCCAAACAGCAGAGATGAGCTACGCTATTGTTGTCACTTATCCTACAGTGGCTTATAAAACAAAAATATATTTGATATTTGAAGTCTTAAGATATAAAGAAGATGATAGAGTTGCCGGCAATAGATCATCATTTATTCATGCATACAAAAAAGTTTCTGGTGTCCCACTCCATACATGAATGACATAGACTATATGGGTGGTGTCTGTCTGCGTGTCTCTCGATGACCTCTTTCTGGATGTTTGGAATTTTAGACTATGACAGAAGGTCACGAATTTTCTCCCTTGATTGGAGACCCTTCTTTTTTTCAACTGATACTTTTCTTTTTCTTACTCACATTCTACACGTTATGGACTAACAGGGCACAAGGTATAAGTGAATAAATTTAAGACCATTAAAAAAAATGTCATTTCTGATGTATGTAATCAGTGACCTGTGCAATGAAGAGAGAAAAACGCATGACCTTTTCTCACGGTCTCATGGGCGGCCAGACGTACTGAGTGACCAGGAACACAATTCTGTTCTGGTCTCCCTGCTTTGTCTCTGGCAGACCCCCACAGCTCGAGCCACTTATCGGAGAACTGAGGTGTCCAATAAGTAGGCCCGACTTGTGGTCCACTGTGACAGTACTGATTATGTTGTTTATGTTTGTTTATATTGGGGTGTAACAGCACACCAGCACGAACACGGCCATATTATTTGTGCCAATCACAGTAAGATGCTCTAGACATCAAGAAAAAGAGAGGCAAGAGAGCGGGACAGAAGACAGGAGCACGGAGAGTGAGCGAAGAGATGTCACCTCTGGTACGTCGAGGATGTCATTCCATGGGAGACATCCCACCCATGGCGGGCTTTCACCACCTGCGGGTGGGAGCAAAGAACCGTCTTATATACCCCCAAACTCACATACAAACAGAATTCAACAAATTAAATTCTGTGCCAGGAACTTGCTGACAAGCCAGGTCAGTGGCTAGCCCTGAGCAGATCAGGTAGCTGCAGGATAACTACAAGACACTGTGCGTCAGAGAGCAAAGGCAGTCAAAGGTGAGCCTGACAGAGGCAGACACGGCTGGACTGTGGTCAGGGATGGACAATGGTCTGCAGACCACTGGGTATTTGATACATCAGTGCACAAGATTGCCTATCGCTGCTGATGTCTATACCGCTGGTTTGGACAGGACGGCTGAAATACGAGAGAGAGAGAGAGAGAGAGAGGGGGGGAGAGACAGACTGAGAGCAGATCAGTATAAAGAAGGGAGCTTTCAGAACGGTTGGAACACGTGAAATTGTGAGACATAAAGAGAGAACTCTGACGATCGAGAGAGAGAAGGTAGCAGAGATACGGGAGGGGGGATAAGGGGATGGAGAATAGAAAGGGCGAGGGAAGAGAGAGAGAGAAAGAGCGAGAGAGGATTGAGGGAACAGAGAGAGGAGATAGCAGAATCACCAAATAATCCATCGAACTGTTCCTCGACGTTCAACAGCACATTACGATGGTGACAGTCATAAATATACCCATATTAGTAGAAAAAAAAAAAACGAAACGAAACGAACGAACAAACAACAACAAACGTCTTATATAAAGTGACGCAAAGGGAAAATGTACCACAGCGAACCAGTTCAAACGTTCTCTCTATCGGCCACGCATTGTGATCTAACTGTGCAAAGTCTGCCAGTGAAGTCGACTCCACTCTCAGGGTTTTCAACGCCGTGGTCTGGCTGTCCGCCACGGTCTCCTGACCCAGTGGAAAAGTGTTCGTCTAGCCCGAGGTAGATCAATGCAGTGCCAGTTCTGCGCGCCAGGCTCTCGTGATCTAGGCAAAGTGTACCTATGTGGTCTTTTCCAAGGAAGATCAGCTTAAATCAGGCATGTTCAATGTCCGGCCAGCGGGCCGAATGCGGCCCGTGGGCAAATCTCATCGTCACACAAAATCAATTGACATGGATTTTTTCACTAAGACTATTTACTGCAGTCGAGATAACAGTGTCATCCTTCACATTCGTGCAGGCAAGTTATTCTTGGATATCATTTACAATACGAATTTCAAAAATAGTTCCTTTTCATTGATAGATGGTCTTAATATTTATGTTTAAAGAGAATGTCAAGCTGAATGTTCGGCCCCCACACATTTTCACCTTGTAAAATCTGGCCCTCTTCTCAAAATGTCTGGACACCCCTGGCTAAATTCAACTCTCTGTGCCTCCCCCCAGATCGTTCCTTTCAACTATCAGTATCACGAACGGCTCACGATCGAATGCCTGACATATACAGATCTCAAATCCTCATCCACCGGGTGTAGTTCGAATTGGAGGCCCATTGTTCCACATCTCTACTGCTATTTCCTAATACAGTTCACTTCCGCAACAATGGGGACCCGGCGGACGGGAAGGGAAGGACACAAAAAATTAATTGTGGCAATGTCAAGCGCTCAAACTACAAGTCTGTCAGAGCGGCCATAGTAGGGCTTGTGGTGTAACAGATCTTTCACAAGCTCATGGCCTGGCGTTCTGATCAAATTAAAAGCGGAAAAAGACACGTGAGAGGGGGAAAGGAGGGAAAGAGAAACCGGGGAGAGAGAGAAGAGAGAGAGAAAGAGTGGACGGAGAGAGAGAGACAGAGAAGAGAGAGAGATGGGAAAACTTGAAATACAAGTGCCCGGCGGAGTCCAACTTGATATTTCAAAAAGACGGAGAAACAAAAAACAAGCCAGGAAAATCAATGTTTCCTCAAACGATGGGATTTGGAGGTGTTCCCTGCACAGTGTGGGCGCTTCTATCACTTATGTTGGAGAATGAAGATAACAGGGTAGAGGAATACTGCACGGGTGGGAGCATGCGTGTGCGTATGTGTGTGTGTGCATGTGAGAGAGAGAGAGCGAGAGAGAGAGAACGAGAGAGAGAAATAACGGTGAGAGATACCCATGAGAGTTTTGCTTTCCAATTTTCTATTCTCTCGCCACTGCAGCCCTTTCTCCTGCTATTTTGCCTGTAAAGAATATTGGCAAGAAGAGCCGGCCCGTGTTTCCCCGCTTTCTGTCCCGTATTCTCCAGCTCTCCGACTGCGCCCCCCCCCCTCCCCCCACAGGATACAGCCCTGTTTCATCTGAATGATTATTTCCCTTGTGACTCCCCAAACGCGATGATAATATTCATTTCCCCAGCTGACTTTTTTGTGTTTCGGGGAGATGTCATTCTTCTCTCCCTTTCTCTCTTTCTCCTCCTTCCTCTTCTCGCCACTCTGTCGTTTCCTGGCCGAGAACTAGCAGCGCCACAGACATACATACATACAGACAGACCCTATATCTGTCCGCATGGCTAAAGCTTCACCGTCTCTCTCTCTCTATGTGTGGTGTGTATCACAAGGCCTAGCACTCGCACCACGCGGGCTCCATTCATATTTAACGCCCATTTCAAATTGTTTCACTGCCATCTATGTTGATGTGGGTTTATCCCTCCCCCTCCCCTATCTGCAGCGTTTGGGCTATCGATTGCCGGGCGGACAATATAGCACAGTGTGGATGGCGTCAGCTGTATTGCCGCTTATCGTCGCATGCTAAATGACCGCTGTTTCTGGCAGATCACACCGACTCTTGCCTAACTTTTTTTTTTGTTTGGTATTTATATATCCATTATTTCCTTTCCTCAATAAGCCACTCGAGATAACCGCCTGTAGGTGGTTGAAAGACGTATAAAGACCGTAACTGCATCGATGAGCCACATCAATAGACTGCTCCGCTTCCTCCTGATCCTCTCAACACCTCATCTCTACCTCCCCTCCCAACTTTGCCGCGGATATTATGACGTGACGCTTTTGTTTCTCTCCTACATGCCCGACATCGCCGGCGGTCAACAGACTCGAAACAATTGCCAGTCGAGCTTGAAATTTATGATAAGGCAAAAAAACGCAGGGATGGATCAATTCCTGCTCGGCGGCTGCTTCGCCATGATCCAGCATTTCCTCTCTTGCTAGGACTTTCACAGAAACTGCCCAACTTCCTAGTGTCTCGGCCGTGCATCGCTCTAATGGTTCCAGTTCTCAGTCAGTCAGAACCATCACCAACACCGCTACTATCATCACCACTACCATCACTACTTAACTATCACCACCATCACAACCACCACCACCATCACTACCACCACCATCAAAAGCACCAATATCATCACTGCTATCACCACCACCACTACCACTATTACCATCACCATCATAACCACCACCATCACCTTCACCATCACAACCACCACCACCACCATCACCAAAAGCACCAATATCATCACTGCTATCACCACCACCACTACCACTATTACCATCACTATCATCACCACCACCATTCTCCTTTCACACTATGGGCGTACTTCTACATCTACGACTGTCTGATATCTACACAAAGTTATGGACAAAAACAAAAACTGACTTTGGCACTCTCCATCCATGAATTAACGAGAACTGCTTCGCCTCACATACATTACATTGATAAATGAATGGTTGAGAGACAGCACCAATTCTGATATTCTTAACCAGCTCTGGACAATCTCTTGGACAACAGACGTCGGTTCCCCTCTAAAAACACTCCATATCCACCCCTATACATGCAAACACAAAACCAACGTGAGGTGTCACCTGTTGGTTCGCACAGCCACAGTTAAGTCACAGTTTGACCCTTCAGCCAATCTCGTTCCGTCACTATTCTTCCTCAAACACACACAAACGTCCATTTTGACCACCCAACCAATCAGCTCTTCTCGGTAACTGTTCTCTCTTAAACACCCATCAATCAGAGAGATCCACCACTTATCACGAAGTCCCTCACAGTTTTTTGCTAAGATCAAGCAGCTATTGACAAGGTGCCAGTTTAGATCAGAGTTACATCGTCACGGCTTTAGGCACTAGCGGCAATCTCAATATTTCGGCTGAGTCGGAGATCATTTTTTCCCCGAGTCCTCAGCCACCGGGATTAATCATTTTAAGGTATTTTTCTCATCACTACCGCCTCTTGTCTCTAGTCCTCTCCACCCCCGGCCCTTCCCCCCACCCCACCTTTTTTAGTGTCGCCTGGACTTCCCAGCTCATTGATCAAACGTGTTCCGGACTCCCTGCATTTTCTCCCACCCCAATTCTACGCCTCGAGCGTTTCCACTGGTAACGGAATGATTCCGATGAGTCCCCCGGTGAAGCCGGCAGGTCCCTGGTGAGCCATTGCTGGTGCTGGAGCCGAGACAAATCATAAAACGTGGATTTGGGCACGTCACAGATCAAGATTAGAACCTCTTTCCCCAGCCACATCTGCCACCATTGTCTCTTACTGTGTGCTACAATAATACCATGAAGGGGGTAGGGGTGGGGGTGAGTGCCGAGTCTGGCCATGCTTACAGCCCCCACAAGCCCGAGATGAAAATTTAAATAGCTCCGGCTCTTAATGTTATTGCTATGGCCTGATGGAGACATGAAGCTCTCGATCTTTCTCTCGCTGGCCCCCGGCCCGTGTCTGCACATGTCCCGACCTGCACTCGGCCCGACTCTCGGGATGGCTACATCTACCTCTCTCTCTCTCTCGCTGCCAATAGCACAGTCTCACATCTCCTTACGCAGAGTTCAGAACTCAAAGCTCAAAGGACAACTCCGACCAGTTCACGACCCACATATCTAAGTGACTGGCACCACAAACAACAAACGTCTGTCTGTCTGACTGGTTGTCTGTGTAAATGTGTATTTGCGTATGTATGTGAGAACCCGTGAGTGTGTATGTTACCCCGAGCCAGACCTGTGCCATGACTACTACTCACGACATGTAATTTGCGTCAACAGACATAAGGTAATGCGGGCTATTGCGCATGCAATAGGGTTAGGACTAGGATTAGGGTACATATAATAATGATAATTTATTTAGATCGATCTAAATCTATATCTTTGCATAAAAAAAAAAACAAAAAAATGTCATGTCTGACCTGGTTTCCCTGCTGACTGCCGTTTCCGCACATGCGCATTACGCCCACTGACCTTCTGTATGTAGACGCACGTTAACATGTATTAAACATTTGTGCCTCGAGTCCTCAACGGAGTCAGTAACTGACTCACAATTTTTTTTAAATCGATTGTCTATTCAGGCACAAATTTCATTAAGTTACTTCATCCGATGTCTGTCAAAAACACCTGTAACTCTCTACCTTTCCCTTCTCCTCTCTCTCTACTATTCTCTTTTGTTTCTCTGACTGACTCTGACTCTCTTGTCTCTCTCTTTGACTCTATCGTCTCTCTCTTTGACTCTCTCGTCTCTTTCTCTGATTCTCTTGTCTCTCTCTGACCCTCTTGTCTCTCATCTCTGACTCTCTCTTGCCTCTCTGATTCACTCTTTCTGTCTCTCTTGTCTCTCTCTTTGACTTCTTCTTGTCTCTCTTTGACTCTGTTTCTCTCTGGCTCTCTTCTCACTCTCTCTGATTCTCTCGTCTCTAACTCCTTCTTGTCTCTCTCTCTCTCCCTTTCACCAGACAGTGATCGCGCCCAAGGTCCCACTCTGGGGCCTACTTCCGAGTACAAAAGCAACCATAGCTTAGTGCAGAACCACAGAAAAACTTGGCCCATCATCATCTCTCACGGACTCGGAGCCTGGAGGAGTGATATGCCAGAAAGCAATGGGAACGGACAGCGCTGACCTCGGCGCAGATTTTCACACTAAACAATCGATCTCGGGCTATGTATGCTCCTACACTGTCAAACTACGAACTGGTCCCGCCTAGTAGTAGTTCAGTGTCCCTGTTCCTGTAGATATTCCAATGTCCGCTACACAGATAGCATTGGTTCTTCTGTTTTCTCACAGTGTGTGTGGTTGATCCTGTTTCATCCCCCTTCTCTCCCCTCCCCTGTACTCCCTCAACTTTTGCGTCATTTCCTCTGGTCAGTTCCAGTTCCTTTCCACCTTTTCTCCATCCATCTATCCAACGATCGATCGATCCATCCACCCATATATCTACCTACACTCCATTCATCCATCCATACATCCCCACCCACTCACCCATTCATTCATCCACCCAGTCCCCCTCTCCATCCTTCCATTCATCCACCCATCTATCCACCCTCTATCCATCCATTCTCTCTTCATCCATCCACCCAGGCTTTCTCCATCCACCATCCATTCACCCTCTCTCCATCCATCCATTCATCCGTCCATCCATCCATCCATCGCATTCATTCATCTATCCACCCACCCACCCATCGATCCAGTCTCTCTCCATCTATCCCATTCATCCACTCAGCCTCTCTCCATCCATCCACCCAGTCTCTCTCCATTCATCCATCAGCTTTGACTGGCATTTCTCGCACCCCAGGGCTCCCCGCCAATGTTATCTTTCTTCTTTGTTTTTCCACGTTATTTCAGAGCAATAACAACAAACAAGAACCAACATTTCATTTGAAAACCCGTCTGGCATATTATCCCTCTGGCATTTTCTTCCATTCTCCCACCTACCCCCATGTCTCTCTGGATACTTCTTGTCCTTCCTCTATACCAGGACAGATAAGTAATCATTTAGCATACCTTACCTCCCACCCTCTCCCATCCCTCACTCCGTGTGCCCAGACTTACAGAGCGAGTACTCACTGACGGCAGGACGAGGGCGGGAAGATCCCTCAGTCGGCAGTAAATCACGTACAGCGAGCGATATCTGTCCGAACTGTCATTGGACTGAACTCATCTTCAGGCCAGATCCCACGTCCACATAAGACATTTCATCTGTTTATTGATTGAAACTCTACGTTTAGATCTAGATCTACGTACTTGTACTGTGGTCTCTCCATTTTCTTTCTCCTGTCTTTCTTTCGTTCTGTCCTCCTCCCTTTTCTCTTATGTAAACGAACAAAAACCTTCTGTCAGGTTGAGTAAAACTAACCATCTCGTAGTCCGGGTCCCGTCACACTGTCAGAGGTAACGCCTTCAAAGGAAATGAAAGTTAACCCTTTTCCGCGGAGATCAATACCAGTCCCAAATTAATTTCTAGTCGATCACCAGCTGCTGCATGCAGGTAGTGCGAGCCTCCAGCTGAACCCACGTGTTTATCCATCATGATGTTCAGTAAACGGTGCACCTACCCCTAAGTCACGCACCATCTGCTGGTGGACTACAGCCTGTGCCAGTGTGTTGAAAGACTTTGCTGTGTGTGCATGTGTGTATGTGTGAGTATGTCAATGATTAGCTTTCTGGAGGGAGAGACGGAAAGGGAACAGGGTGGAGTTAGAGAAGATGAGAGGAAATGAAGACATTGGACATGGACGTGCCGGGGAGGGATCAGGATGGGAGGATAAGAGAATTGAAAGGGGAGGAGGCGGAAAGTCTGGTAGAGTGAGAGAGAAAGAGAGAGAAGGTGATAGGAGATAGAGACAGAAAGAAAATGGAAATTACGATGGAGAGAGCGGCTACAGAGACAAGACCCACAGTTGGTGCTGAGCAAGCACGCACACTTCACACACCAACCAATCTCTCAGTGCATTTAAATTCTACTGTACAGCTTGTCAACTCCAAGTACTCACACACAATCACTCCCTCATTCATATACTTACCCATTCACTAACACACACCACATGCAAACACACACACACACACACACACACACACACACACAAGAGCCGAACAATAAACATAATAACCGACCAAAAGCCTGCAATGTAATAAAAGATGCAAGCTGTACACCTACACCGACTGAGAGAGTGAGAGAGAGAGAGAGAGAGAGAGAGAGAGAGAGATTAGAGACAGTATTGCCTTCTCCAGCCGTGATAAAAAAGTTTGGTTCAGCTTACTTGTCTGTCCCTCTCACTGTTTGGTATCAGGTATGAACACTGGTCTGAGCGAGTGACAGTTAGCCACGCACAGGGTCGGCCGATATTTGAAGTCACTCGGCTGTGACACAGTCTATTTACTTGACTTAACGTTCTATCCTTATGGGCAGTTTTTCAGAATAAATGGGTGGGCGACTGCTAGTGTTGTTGTTGTTGTTGTTATGCCCGAGTGTACGCGCATTTATTTGTACAAACGGAACAAACTATTCCCTGGAATTATCACCCTCCACGTTCCAGATCCCTCAGTAGCAATTCTACTACACTCTTACTGCCATTTGCCCAGACAACGCACCTTCTAAACAACTCTGCAGGCCACTATGAAAATATTTTTCGAAATAAAAAGTCCACTGACTGAGCCAAAATCTAATCCAATCTAAATCCCATCGAACCGCTGTGAAATTTGCACTGGCAATGCGCTTGAGAGCAGTGTCATCAATTATGAAAGAGTTTACAAATGACATTCGCAAGTCGCGGATTGGCACTGCGGGTCAAACTGCCAAAATGTCCATCGCCACAATGGCAGTGCCTGATACTCTCTGGGACCCAATGGCCCTAGGTCAGTTTGACTCCACAAATATAATCTGACACAACAGGAACCATCCCACAGTAAGTGGGTCATCAGAGGCTCCAGGTGTGAAACTGCAGAGTTCCACGTCAATGGATTCCAGCAAATACCAACCGGATGGGCTACGGTTTTATCTACAAGTTGCCTATTGCCTATACAATGCTCATCTCAGTTGTGATCCTCCCCCCCCCCCTTTTTTTTTCTCCAATGTCTATCTACATCACAAGAAACGAACTTCATCAACTTGGAACAATGAAGTAGAGAAGAGAGCCGGCGCAGTGCTGGCCACTAAAAAAAAAAAAGTGAAATTTATGAGCGTGAGCCAATTCCAATCCAATAGACGCACTTGTCATTAGTTTTTTTGTCCAAACAAAGAGTGACAGGCTCATAGATCATCAGACGTCCCCACCCTACAGGGCTCCTATTTGTATTTCTCCTGTCCTTATTTTCTAACAGCCCCAACATTACATCTCTCTCCAAGCTCCCCATCTCCACGTCCTATGCCTGTGTCAGCGGTAACCTCTCCCGAGGCCTCGGCTCTAACCCTCAGGGGCGGGACTTTTGGAGATCCATGACGTGAGAGGTCACGAAGCTTGGGATTGGGGGGAGGGGTATAGTGTTTAAGATCTATTGCTAGCTGGAATCAAGTTAAGAGTTGAGCACAGCGTTTTGCTCGGGGGCTAGACATTCCAAATGACCCAGTGATGAAGTGAACTCCAAACCAGACAGGACAAGCGCTCGGCCACAGGCTGGCCGCCTGACCACTTCGTGACAAAGTGGGGCAATATCGGAGTCACGAAATAGGTCAGCTCTTTCTCGGACTCCAAAATTGACTTAACAATGCCTTAACTTGCCAGAAACAAGAGCAATGAGGCGGTTATGGGTTTATGAAACCAATCGTGTTAAAGATGTCTATTTGGGATCTTGGCCCAGTGAAAAAAATAAGTCAAACTTCTATCCAGACACCAGATTCTGCCATGTGATGCTCTGCGTGGTGGGCCTGTCTTAGTAAACAGGGGTCTGGATGGGGGGAAGAATGGCGAGTTCTGGCTCAGGCTATGCACTGCGTTCTCCACTTTCTTCAATCAGTCTATAGTTGTCCTGAGACGCACCAATGACAGTGGATCAAACTGGCGCAGACAGACTCCAGTGTGGGGTCACCATGGTTATGTGGTTTGGCGTCTGCTTCATGGTGAAAACAACTCACGTGGGTGAGGTTGTGTGCTCGACTCGCAGGTCCTCCCACTGGGGGATGGAAAGACACAAAGATCGTAAACCTGCAGTTTTTCTGTGACACAACGGTTCCCTGGCTTTCTTTGGATTGGGAAGCCCGACGTCTAGTCTTCTCAGACATGGGTCAATATATTTCAGAGGTCCGATGTGTATAAAGAACCTTTGGCAGTTCAAAACTGATTAAGAGTGGACGGAGTGCCGCTGTCCATGCAAAATTTCCAAATTTCTACCCACAAAAATTCTCAGCAAAAACAGGCAGCCACTTAAAACCAAGATAGTTCTACTTTCATAGGACTGAAAAATTGAGAAAAAAAAAAAAAAAAAAACTCCAGTGTCAAAGTATAACTGTATATACTGTCACAGTAAAACAGTGCTCGGGATTTACTGTTCAAAACAAGGAAGAGAGAATAGAGAGGGAATGAGCAATGTTGCATGGCACTCACACTCAACAAAACATCTTCCACAGATTGTCAATATCTGTAAGGAGCAAAACTTACGAGATCTCGCCGTATGCTGCAAAGGCATCTCTTAACTGATGTTGTTCAATGTCGGCACTGAGGTCCCCTACAAATACGTGGAAATGTTCTGAAAGAGACAGAAACAAATCAAACATTAGCCGCTAGACAAATAAATAAACGAGTAAATACATACATAGCAGTATAATAAGACACACACACACATACATATATATATATATAGAGAGAGAGAGAGAAAGAGAGAGTATATATATATATATATATATATATGACGACACCAAAGGGTCTTGGAGAGTAGCATTGGCAGATACTATACATGTTTATGAACGTCCATTAATCCAGTCCCCATCTTTTGTGTCTCTCATTACTGACACAATATCTAACAGTTCATAAACTGATCTATACAGCATTGCTTCCATCTTGTGTACTGTAAGTCGGACTCGTCTTTCGCGTAAGTCAAGAAAAAACAAGTGACGAGAAGAAAAAATCGGCTGGCCAAAGGAGGAGTGCTTATATACGAGTGTGCATTGTCAGCTTTCATCATGTATTCATCAGCTCACACGTTGACCCGCTAACCTTCCATACAAACATCTAGGAGGATTTCAAACAGCCGCATTGAGCGAATGATGAGCAACAACATCTCATGTGTTCATGAGGCCAGGAATCATATTTTTTTTCGGACGAAGACATTGCTACAGGTAGTCAGAATATTCCAATGGTCTATTGCTACCAGGTGTCAAAACAGTTTCAATGGTTTATTACTATCAGGTGGTGAAAATACATGTAGATGGTCTATTGCTACCAGGTGGTCAAAACAGTTTCAACTGTCTATTGCTACCAGGTGGTCAAAATAGTCCCAATGGTCTACTGCTACCGGCGGGGGGGGGGGGGGGGAGGGGGGGCAAGA
>JBCEWB010067269.1:0-12657 GCA_039654565.1 Peronia peronii | reverse complement strand
CCCTCTCGTTTGATTATTAAGACAACTATGGAGCCCAAATAAGTAATAAAGAGAGATTGTTTACTTACTAAGGATACGCATGTAGCTCCAATAAACTTGGAGGGGATGGTGTGTTTAATTATTAAAGCTACACATGTAACTCCAATATGCTTAGCGAGGGGGTGGTTATTAAGGTTAAATGTATTTTAGAAGGTCATGCAACAGACATACAGCAGAGAATACCACAGAGAAAATATGAATAAGTCAGTACTTTATGGCAAGGCAAGCTCAGCTCACACAGCAAAAAATCATGCTAGACTAACACATTCAGGGCATCATACGGTTTGGAAGTGGTGGAAGACATCTGAGATTTACTTGACACTGTTTCCGATTAGGCATGAGACTTAGATCCAGGGATTGATGATCCCGAATATCATCACCATAGGCATTATCAAATTGGCGTTTTCTTAGCATGCAAATTATTTACAGCCAACACCGTGATATTGGTTGTAAACAGCTTGCCTCCCGACTTTGCCACTTAAGAATTTACTGCAATCTCTCAATGTCATTGTTTATTTCGTGCAGTGTTCTTAGTTCTTGAACTTACAGCCTGTGAGCCCACCTTATATTTTATGCTATATCTTCTACACACTGTCTTTCTAATGTCTGCAGATCAATAAAATCAAACAATTCTCACCTATAGGCTGGCTGGCGTTCACTGAGAATCTACAATGTGATTAAAACGCAGTTCAGTCTTTCAGGGGGCCACCTGATATTGTCCCATGCATATTCTTGAAAATATTTATGAAGAAAGCACAACGAGGATACATGTTTTGGCGTTTAATTAATTTTTGTCAAGTTGCTTCTTCAATAAATGTTTCGGAAGAACTTGATTAATTTGTGGCTTCCGAATTTATCTCTTATGGTTCATGATTTCAAACTTCAACATGAATCAGTGGCAAAAGAAACTGAGATTAAATATAACATAGCCATATGATCAGGATAGATCACGATACTTGTACATATATTAAGGCTTATATCTTTGGAAAACTCACAAGCTCTAGAAGGGTCAAGTACAACCACTCTCAAACCGCCATGCCAATCAATAAATCTAGACCCATATGGTCTCTTGCTCTAATGTCGAGTTGTTTCCCTTAGGTTCCTTCCCCAAAATCTTCTGGACGTACATGTACAATTTGATGTTCTCCGCCCAGTTACTTTTCACCAGCCCAGGCATCTTCGTGTTTTCTTTCTCTTTGTTTTCTTTGTCATCAGTATTGCCTTTGTTGTCTTTATCTGTCTGGAGCACATACCGACCTTCTCCAAGGTGTCTCAGTTCTCTAGCATGGTTCTCGGCTATTTTGACTTCCACCCCCGCGCATAGTTTGATGTGAACTTTGCACCAGTCCCAGCATAGCAAACGGCCCAGAATGATACTGAACAGTAACGCAACAATAACAGCACCCAGGACGATGTAATTGGTCATCAAATCTTCGCCACCCATTTTTAGAATTTACTGAAAAATCTGACACCAACGCTCGACAAGGATCTACAATACTTGAACGAATATGATGGATAAAATTCAGTTCAGTTCAAATGATATCTTTTTCTTCGATGTGCAAACACTAAAACATAAGATGCAATGAGTTGTTCTTGGAAAGGAAAATACCAGTTGTAGAAATATCTAAGAATAGTTTTTGTTAGCTCCAAATATTCAGTTTGATTTGCAGTACCGGTATCGACTGATCAGAACTTGGGCATAAAGATGTTTGGAATCAATGCCTATTGATGACAGAATAGTTCACCATTTGAGGGTAGAAATACTAGTAATTATAACAGTTCTTGAGCTTACAAAGGTAATCGTGATAGAAAATCACCGAGAAAACAATGATGTCAGAAATGCTTGGTTCAATGTGATAGGACGACGCTACCGATTGGTTGAATTCTTTTGGGTTCAGCCACCTCGAGGCACTATTAAGTTGGTAAGCTGTGGAAGAGAGATCTACGTCTTGATAGCCTCTTTAGAACAAAAATATCTGTTCCGTGCCTTTTCAGAGTGAGAGGAGTCCTCCAATGTTGCCTGCAGTCAAACTGAGTCCATGCACGTGTCCACTCAGCTGATGATGTGCGGAAGGAAAGGCTGTTCTGCCTACCAGCTGTTGATGATCTCGACTCAGCCAGTGAAGTGCTCAGCTCCAGATATCCCGTTCTGCTCGCTGGGTACAAAGAACAGAACAGATCGCACTTCGCCAGCCTCTCTGCCTTGGGTATTTAGTACGATGCAGAGATCCTTGCTTCGTTCTTGATTCCCTATTAAAAGTGTGGGAATTGGTTCGTGTAGGTGATGTAATTGTTTGCGTAAACAGTTATCCAACTCGCTGAGAGTTCTGAGACGGGCGGAATTTATGTATAGGAGCTTTAGTTGATTGGTCGATGATGGGATAGTTTACAGTTCACTGGTGGGAATAGCTATACTGATGATACTGATACAGATGCACTCCGTAAGTAAAGTCTTCACTGTAATACATCATACTGTGCATCATTGTGTTTTCACTTGTAACATCAACTGTTTTCATGGCAGATGTTTTTTCTCGACACTCGTTACTCCTTGTCAATTCCATTGTCCACTTTTCAAACAAACGTGCTGTGGGTTTAGTCTAGTCTAGAAAGTCTGGGTGATGCTCAACGAGAAAATGAGCAGTCTTATATAAGTTATATAGTTACGTTGATTTTACTCATTGACATTCATATGCATCAAAGCTGAGAGATACACAAAGCGTGATCCCTTATGCACGATATACAGTCGTCAGGATGATTCAGTAACAAGAGATGAAGAACCTGGAAAGAGGAAATAAGACTATGATTAGTCACCTCACTGCTCAGCAGACTGCTTAACTAGGATTAGATCAACCAGTTCATTTTACTACTCAGTTGACTAGTGATTATTTTTAACCAATTAGTCATGAGACTATTTCAGTTAATATATCAATAAAATGATACATGAAAAAAAAGGCACTGGCCATAGAACTGAAGTTGTGCGCTGAAGTTGCAGACAAATATTTCCGATCTACCACAAGATGATCTAGGTGATCTGAGTGACCTAAGCTTTCTCACGGTAGGGTTTTGACTCTGCACATCTCGTTTAATTATAGTCTTGAAAGGTAGATTACAGGAAAGACAGGTGCAAAAAATGAAAATAAATGAAATAAAATAGAATAAAATAAAATTTCTAAACGACAACAACAACAAAGAAAATCATCATCATCATCATCATTTTACAAAAAAATGTCTTAAAATTAAGGTGACTGTCCACCGGTAACTAATCAATTACACCAAAAAAGTTGAAAAACAATACGAAGAATTTAGAACTGAGATAATAAAGTTAAACTGATCTCGCTGGCCAAATTTTCGAGCCCGCTTCCATCATCATCATCATCAAAATAACAATAATAATAATAATAATAATAATAATAATAATAATAATAATCTTTTTAAAAAATGAAAGACTGATTTCCTGATGTCGAAAAGTGAAATAGGTCAGTATTATTTATCTCCAGAACTACTCGATCGACTAGTGGACACGAGCCACTGTTTGACGCTCTGTATTCCAATAGTTGTTTCACTACCCCGACATTCTTGCTTACGACAAAGGTTGAAAGAACGGATTTTGGAATTCCCACTGAACGAATTGCTAATACATGTATCTTTACTTGGTAGTACAGTAGTGTTTCAACAGGAAAACAGCACAACATCTTCAACCCAGAACAACAGCTGCGGTATTGTGTAAAGTACTTTAAATAGGTTATTAGAAGGTGCTTGAGGTGGGAAGAAATTACTATACTACTAAAATTTGACATTTATGGACTAATCTGATATTTGTAACCAAATTTCAGAAATGAATACAAAACTTTTCGTCCAGACATTCCCGATAGTGAATTAGTGCCGCATTTTCGGATGGATTAATCAATGCACTCTTGGGCAAGATAATGTGAAAAAACAATACGTTGAACGATTCGACAGTCATTCTGGTTCACCTCGCCAGCATGCAGTTAAGAAACATAATAGATCTACATATAATAAGATTTATTATTGAGAACAATCTCCTAGTAGATGGAAAAGAACGGCTTTCCAGTAGAGAACATTGATATGGTTTAGTAAAGAGAGAGAACGGCGATTTCGTGGCACTTCGATCCCTTAGCAAAGTATATTAACATTTTGAAGAGAATTAAACATACAATATTATCTGTATACAAATGCATATAACTGAAATCAGACTAAGAATAATATATATGTATTTGCTACACTTATACGAATGCATAGCCGCAAATTACATTGACTCATATTCTCACAAATTCTCCAGCAACGCTCCATGCGTTCGTTAGTTGTAGACTAAAAACCTTATTTTCAAAAGTAATATCGATACGACAATGCCTCTAGCTAGTGTGATAGATTATTCTATCTTCATGAATACATGTAGTTTGAAAAGGGACCTACATCTGTTCATCGGATTGGAGCCTATGTTCAATCCTTCTAGACCAGGACTTCCTCTTGTTCAGAGCTCGCTTTGATCTGTACTTTGATCTTGCTTGCAAGCTTCTTTAGGTACAGTTTGGCTTTTTCCACCCAGGGTTTCGTCACGTCGATCTTTTCGTCTTCTTTGTCGCTGCTGTCGCTTTCTTCGCTGTCTTTCTCTGACTGGCCTGGACCTATCTGAAGACGTCTCTGAGTCTCGATTCTCTTTACCTCGTACAAGAATGGTGCGCCCGAACAGAATTGGAGAGTTGTAAAACACCAGTCCTTACAAAGTAAGCGGCTCAGAATTATTCCGAGAAAAAACACCCCAATAACGACACCTATAACAATGTAATTGATCTTTAAATTTTCCTCATCCATTCGAGGTGATACTGGAGACTGGACAATATGCTCTCTGCGACGTACAGGCACAGAAATAAAAAAAAAAGAAGAAAAAGTCTCCGGAGTGTCCGGTGCAGCGATTTCTGTTTGGTTTTGAACCAGAGATTGAGGTAAGACACTACTGGCGGATTCAATGCTGGTTAGTTCAATGACGGTTGGTTTAATGCTCAGTTGCAGATATATTCCGTGTTGTCACAGGTACGAGACAGCATACAGATGGTCAGTCAAGAGAATGCGAATTTCACTATCTCTCCTATACCAGGGAGAAGCAACGCTTTCCTATTCCTGTTCTTGCTGATGCCGTAGGATGTCGAAGTTGTGCAGAGAATAAACAATGCACTCAAACAGTTGACAGGCGTTTTCACTCCTCTCACACTAGGATCGTTGTAGGCAAAGTGTGGGAGCTTTGCTTGATTCTGGAGGACAGAACAGCTCACCAGTAAGAGTAGAAACACCAACAGTGCTTGAGCTTAAAACGGTAATCAGCAAGTGTCCCCTTATTTGCATTCTTCATATTGTTCATGAAAGACGATCCAATGCCAATTTCGTTCCCCCTTTTAAATTCCATTGTATTTTCACATGCAAGATGACTCATTGAACTAGAGTTTGTCAGGCCGGGGCGATGCACAAAAATATATTGAACAATCTTTTATGAAAGGTTTAATTAATTTGATTCAGAAAAGTCTACCAAATCTGAAAGATGCACACACAAAGAACGACCCTCTGTGATGATAATGTAGGCAAGAGACATTGGTTGCAATGAGAAATCTGCAACGAGAGAATGAAATCGTGATTAGTTATTTTCTATCAACTGGGACTTTAACAATTTTCTTGCCAAGACATTTTGACACATCTAATGACTGTTCATGATGTCTATAAAGCAGGTAGGAAAACAGAGTTAGGGAAGATTCTAATAGTTTACCCTCAAAAGATACAAATATGGAGGTCCCTGAAACAGATATTTTCATCACTTGGTGCACTTTTACGAATTTCAAAAATGTTAAGTATTGCGTTTGGCATGCAAAGTGTTAAGAATTCCAATATCTGCTCAATAATAAAATACTAGACATTTGAAAAGTAAATAAATAAATACTAAAAAAACAAACCAATAATAAAATGAGCAAATAAATAATAAAAATAATAACAATATTAAAAAATAACAGCCCAATCTGTACAGACCTACTTCACTTATAGCTGCAGACTGATATAAAAATGTGGCCAAAAAACAGCTCAGTGGGTGGGAAGTACAGAGGATTCATTGAAACTTAGAAGAAGAAAAATTTCCACTTATTCTGAGGATGCACATCCACGATTTTAGCAAACTCAGCTGCTGACAGTTGTGTGCCTTGTCGTCCTCTCTTCAGTAATGAGTTTCCTTTATCAGCCTGACTGTAAAAGCTGTTTGACCCAACCACATGAACTTTTCCTGAATCTTGCACTACACATACGGTGGCAGCAGACACTCCATTTGTTCAACATTGTGATTTGATGACAGCGCTCAGCTTCTTTGAATGATTATTGAACACACTGCGTTAATGCACGAAGAGCCGCTGGTATTCAGCTAATTATTTTTTTTTTAAAATTAATAATAATTAAGAAGAAAGACTGAACAGCTGTATAGTTCGAGATCGGTCACATGACCCAGGAATTTTCGCTCACGTGCTGATTTGTTTACATGCTCAGAGCACGACAGACACGATTTTACGAATGATAAGCTTTCAGACATGATACGGCATATAAACAAAGCCTCGTGTTAGCGATGTTTCCTCACTCATGTGACCGATCTGGAAATACCTCACTGAATTAAAAGGCCTGATATTTTGTGTCATTATTTTCAAAATATTAATATTTCGTCCTAGAGGATCGCCGTTTACATTGCTAACAATACTTAATTTTGCAAAAAATAAAAATAAAAAGAAATAAATAAATAAAAATTAAAAAAAATAAAATTGAAAAAACATTTTTTAAAAATTCTCATTTTTTATCTTTTTACTCTATCGTTGCACTTATTTAGGCGTATAGCTCAAGTGGCCACTTCCTACACCCTTGATGAGTATAATGCTGACGTCAGAATTCCACTGATTAACAAGATGGCAAAGCAGCCAAAGCGCTGAACATTTTGCAAATCTGAAAAAGGGCCAAAAAATCACGCCCCCACAGTTTCACTGTCTTAGGGTCGCAAGTTTTGCAATAGACAATGTCCATCAAAGATCGCCACTATCACCTCAGTCACCAAAGATACTTTAAGAGTAGGAAAGGACAGCTGATCCAAGTAATAGTAGTTGCAACTACCGCAGGCCGGTGGTCTGTACAGACTCAGTAGTGATGGTGGTGCTGGTGGCGGTTAAAGTGGTAAACGTAACAATAGGGCTGATAGTGGTAGTAGTGGTGGTGGGTGGTAGGAGTAGTAGTAATAGTAGTAGTGGCGGTGGTAGTCATAGTGATGGTAGTAGTAGTATAAGTAATGGTAACAGCAGCAACAGTACTACTAGTGGTAGAAGTAGCAATAGCAGTTGTAGTATTAGTTGAGGAAAGCTAAAAATAGTACAGGTAGTAAATGTAGTAGTAGTGGCAGCAGTAGCAGTAGAATGGTAGTAGCTGTAGTAGTGGTAGACACAATAGTTTAGGACATGCAGTGGCAACATCATCAGCAGCAGTAGAGTAGTAAGCTTAGTAAAAGTAGTAGTCGTGATATCTCTTATTGCATACTCTAAGTGAGACATAGGTCTGCCAGCTCCACAACTTAAGATTTGATACGTAACAAAAACCGCACATACACACAAAATAAACAATAGAACTGCGGATCTCATCATGTCTAGTATGGGCAACTGCAAACAGACATGGCTTATGACATTGTGTCCGTAAGAAATGTTTAAAAAAGTCTGTATTACTTCTGGCCTCTTATCATTACAATTCATTAAACATTAAGTTGACACAGTAAATCTAATGCCCAAAACTCGTCACTAAGTAAACAGTGATAATATCAGAAATGTCAGTTCAGGGGATTCTGAGATAGGCGTGACTTTGGCTGTGTGCCCAATGTCAAAGAAAAATATATAACTGTCCAACTAACATTCTAAGACATGGTGCAGGAGACCTGTCTTTTTAAACTTTTTTATTATTTTATTTTATTTTACTTTATTTTATTGCTATTTCTTTATACAATATCTTGCTTTATCACTTCGGCAAATCCCGATTGCTGATAAATATTTGGGGACTGTGCCAAAAAAAAGAGTGCCAAGTTTAGACGGATTGTCCCACTTAATCCCAGCAGGTGGTATCTTGTCCTATATGATATCATGCGGGAAATCCCGATTGATGACTAAAAGCTTGGTGAAGTTCCAGAAAAAGCCACACTGCGCTACACTAAATTTAAAAAATAAATAAATAAATAAAAAATACTTTTGCATGATTTTCTGGCCATGTGATCCTGACGCGAGTTCCCCGAAAAGATTATCTTGCGTTAATCGAATTTATGGGAGTGAGTACATTTCCCTTTTAGAGATAATTTATACGTTGAACGATTCGACAGTCATTCTGGTTCACCTCGCCAGCATGCAGTTAAAAAACATAATAGATCTACATATAATAAGATTTATTATAAATCTCGATTTGATATATCAAATGGAAATATTTGATATTTCCATGTACTTCTTGTGGTTGAGGATAAAACCTGTGCAACAATGGGTTGGAAGTGCAAGTGGTCGAACTTTAAACCCAGAAGTTGATAAAAAATCACTAAGGCTACTGTAAAAGTTTAATTTTTTTTCTGCAGTGATCAATATTTTACTAACTGCTGTGTAGAAGTTTCCACCGTTTAATATTTGGTACTGCTCAATCGTCATTTGAACCCTTTAATTCTCATTCTGCTGTTAGCTTACCATTAAAAAAAAAAAAAGAAAAAAAATGCCTCATCATTATTTTATTTTCTCGATACTGGAAACTCAATGAATATGTAACTAAACAGCGTCCCGAGTCCACATTATGACTCACAGGGGATCAGAAGGCTCTAAAGTGCCCATTTGCACTTTCTAAAATCAAGCTAAGCTGTGTAAATTCTAATGAAGAACATTCATTTCCTTTATGCGCAATGCATAGCTATCCATCTAATTATATACATTATGTGTACATATTATTGTGCTGACGTTTAGCTGGGACTGGGACCCATAATCTAGTCTAAAGGAGACATTCCTCTTTGTCGTCGTTGTTACTAATCAATTCCGTACGGTTCTAATCTAATATCTCTCGAAATTTTTGCTGCTTTGGTGGGCTGCCAAAACTTTGCTTTGCGGGAGAGACGTTCTTCGTTTAGTTGTCAATAATTCCTACATGCAGTTCTGCTCAATCAAGTAAGAGGTTCTTCGAATGTATCATGAACAAAAGGTAGATTTGTTCCTTTCTTGGTATTCTTGTGTTTATTAATGCAAAGAAAACTGTAGCATAAAAAAAAAAAGAAAAGAAAAGAAAGAAAAAAAGAATCATATCTTGTGCATTGTAAAAGGGCAAGTGGTGGATTTTACAATCAACATTTGACTTAAGACCCTCTGTCTATCCAGGCAGTCTTTGTATCATTGACAAGACCACTGGAAACAAGCGTGACAGTAGACACTCTGCCAGTCTGAAGCAAAATACGATTTCTATTTTTACCATCTTTGTGTTGACATGTCATCTCGTCCTTCACCATTGCAGGAACTTGAGATGGCTGACTACATGGAAAACTGCCAGAAATGATTGCATTAAACACTCGAATAAAACTGGACAAATACGTAAACACCATGACGTTTATTTTTAGCGTATCTGACGAGAACACAAAGAACTTATTTGTTTTATCCAAAGGACTGTCTTAAATGCACTTGATCTGTAGAAACAGAGTGATTACTCTGACGTAAAGATGGCTGTTTATAGTTCAGACTATCTTGTAACTACACTGTTGAATTATGATTGCAATATACACGAGAATTGGGTGAAGAAGAAGACCTAATGTTTACTACCAAGTCCCTCTGTCTCACCCATTTTTTTTCAAATTGCACTGACCAACCAGATTTCTAACGTTACTGTATCTGTGATACTGGTTGTCAGGGTCGTTTATGGCTGTAGCATTTTGGTACCAATTTTGCCAAATCGCCATTTCACACTTTCATGAAATTGTGCAACAAATGTACGAGAAATAGAGTAATACGATACATTGCATAAACGTTCTATTCTGACTTTGAGTTCTAGAATCGTCAAGATTCGCTTATCACACGTTATGAAGCTTATTTACATGCGAGACTTACCTTGAAGCATAAACTATCTTTCTTAAACATGAACGTTTATGTGCAGACTCCGTAATTCCAGCAATTTCAATTGACATTTCTAGGATTAGTATTTATTTGCACCAGTATTGTACGAAATTTCCCGACAAATGTCACTTGCAGTCCTTAGATAGTTTATGAGTCGACTGAATTAGGCGTCGTACACAATGCCACACGATCGTCGCTACCTTTGGACACAGTCATCATTATGGACAGAACGGGATGGCTAGCAAATAAAAACACACCCCATCCTGTTAAATATTTGTGGGTTGCACTTTTTGAAATGAGTAGGTTTTCTGTCTTCCTGTGATAAGATTGTTTATGACTGAAATATTTTAGCGGCCACAGATCTGGTTTAGATATATATATATATATATATCTATAAACTGGTACATCCGGAAGTGATGAAAGAGAACCCATCCGGGAATCCATATCTTTGATGTCTTCCTGTATTGAAATTTATTTACAATAATGGAAAACTGTCATGTTTTAAAATTTCATTTAAAAAAAAAATGATTCAATATAATGAATATCCTGGAACAAAACTTTGTACATTGCCTGTTATCTCCTTGAGTCCATATGCCGTTAAACTATGTTAGCAAAGATGGCGTCATATTGTATAACTACTTGGTATTCCTTGGAGTTCTTTTGAAATAACACAAAGTCTCAGATCTCTTTTCTTTAACAATAACAGGAATAGCTGTTTAAATAGAACCTCTGAGACTCCAGCATTTTCTGTTGACACTTTTTAGGTTATTAAAACCTATATCCTGGAGTGACAAAACAAACAAACAAACAAACAAACAAACCAAACAAGCAGAAACAACACAATAACAACACAACAATAACAACAACAACAACAACAACAAACTTTACGATATTCAACTTCTAATAAACCAACAAAGAAACAGGCAAATAATATAGAATTACCAGTTGGTTAACTCTAGTCACAGAGAAAAGCACGAGTACAAACTGCAGGAATCCAGACCTGATCATCAGTAATTGAGGTATATCTCGTAATGAAGTGAGAAATCGGATCACTATGGCGTGAACTTCACTAACATGGCGAGGCAGCTTGTTTACATGTTCTCCACCATAATATTGACATGTCATCTATATCGTACCAATGAACAGAAAGCTGGAGATAGTTAGACCCTTCCCCTAAGTAGACGCGCATGCGCAATTCTTATCGAAGCCATTCCCCCCCCCCCCCCGCCCTTCCCCCTGCCTTGAGGATAAGGTACTGGCTGCTGTGATTGGCTGCAGTTTGGCAAGGGCACAAAAGTGGCCAAAGTCAGAGAGATCTAAGACCAAGGTTTATACGAAGGAGATTTATGATAAAAATCGTCGGGACTAAAATAGTCATTATCTTCCATTTTTTATCGATACTATTTCATGTTACTGATATCGAAAGGGAACTGTCTATTTGGGTGACTGTTCACCTAAATAAGTTTAGTTAAAAGTAAAAAGTCTTTTGGGGTGTCATGTGGCCGAAATAGTATTTTCCCCTAACATTTTCTCTGTTTGAGTCACGTGTCATTAAAGTAGCGGTATATCAATATTTTGGTGACATGTCATTGTCATAGACCTGTCTACTGAAAGAGTGAGGCATAGACTATAGTTTGATACACTTTGTTAAAAACTGAACAAAAGGAAAAGTGGGAAAAAGGAAAGACTATCATGACGGAAAGGGAAAGAAGAGAAAAGAAGGAACTAAAATATGAGAGAAAAAAAAAGAAAAAAAAAGAAGAAGAAGAAGTGGGGGTGGACAGAAAAGATATCCATTGAAATCTGCATTTTTTTTTTTTTTTAGTGACTACTGCTCCCTGGCTCCTTGGAGACGTAGGAAAATCCGACGTCTAGCTTTTTGGATAAGGGGGAGTATATTTCGGAAGTCCCGTGTGTACGTTACACACGTTAAAGAACCCTTAACAGTTAAAAATTGGATGTAGAGTAGGCGGAGTCGCCGCTGTCCGGGCAAAACTTCCGAATTTCTACCAAAAAAAAAAATTTCTTACCAAAGCTCAGGAGATAATTCTACTCATTTAGGATTGAAAATTTTAAGGTGGAAAAAAGAAGACGAAAAAAAAAGTGATGATGATGGAGATGAAGAAGAAGAAAAAAATAAAGATGATTAAAAAATAAGATGAAGAAGAATATATTGAATGTGATGATAGTGATGATGATGAAAAAGATTAGAAAAAAAAGCAGGACAAGAAGAAGAAGCAAATGCAGAAAGGGGGAAAAAGCAGAAGATGATGAAGGAGAAAACAAATGAACAAGAAGGAGGAAGAAAAGAACAGGTTAGAAGAGACAGGAGAAAGGGATGGGCATGGAAAGGGCGCGGGGCAAGGAGGCAGACACAAAATGAAATAGCTGTCCGTAAAGCGACACAGGGGGACGCAGTGGCTCTGTGGTATGGCGTCTGCTCACGGAGAAAACGGGCCGGGATCGACTCGCGGGTCCTGCA
>JBCEWB010067247.1:0-13405 GCA_039654565.1 Peronia peronii | reverse complement strand
GATAGATAGATAGATAGATAGATAGATAGATAGATAGATAGATAGATAGATAGATAGATAGATAGATAGATTGACAAAGAGACCAACAGATACATAGATAGATGATAGATAGATAAATAGATAGACAGACTGTGTGTCTGTGAGTTTGTGTGTGTGTGGTCAGTTTTCCAAATGACAGGAAGACAAGAGAGTCTTTCCTTCTTTACACTGTTTCTTCAACGACCCTTGTGTCTTCTAAAAGGAAGTAACAGCGCAGGTCAAAAACAACCAGGATTAGATTTCCTAGCCTGGTCAAAATATACCTTCTATTCCTCCCTTGAAGCGTCGTAAGCAGTTTTAGTTTTTATTGATATTATTTTACATTTTTCCGGTTGTTCCTATTGTCGATTCTTGCATGTTTCTTTATTTATAATAGTATGTATGGTAGATGGCCCAAATTATTATAATCCCCCACGGAGGCCCGAGGTTTATAAGTAGGTTCTCTGCTCCCACCGGCAGGTGGTGTAAGCCCGCCATCTGTGGGATGTCTCCCATGGCATGCCATTATCGACGTTCCAGGGGAGACATCTCACCTCCTTCTCCTTGCTCCTGTCTTCTGTCCCGCTTTCTTTCCTTTCTATTTCTTGACGAGTAAACGTATTTAACCGTGTTTGGCACAATATAGCCGTAATGGTGCTGATATGCCGTTAAACCCCAACACAAACAAACAAACAAACAAATTATTATAAAAATAATAATAATAAGAGGAATGATAAATGGGCATATGTTTATGTGGGTATGTATCTGTTGCAACCACTGTAAAAATTGTTCATGTAAAAATATTGCAAAACTTTGGTACCAAAAAGTGTCGAAGTTAGACCGTAAAACTAAAGCAAAAATTGCTCATGCTGCAAAATGCCTTTTTGACTATGGAGTTAAATTGCTGCCAGAAATTGGCTGCTGTAAAATAGAGTTTAAAAATCTTACGTTACATTCCGTATACGTCTTTCAGTCCCTGGTGGAGGTTATCTCGACCGTTCTTTGTTGTTAAAAAAAAAAAAAGTACAAAATCCTGTCTTTACTTTAAAAAATAAATAAAATCGCCAGCAGCCCTGCCTATCCAGCTACTCCCTATTTTATTATTTTTATTGAAGATGTGTGTTTATTGTTGTTCATTTGTTTTCTATTCTACTTCTATATGGCCCCTGTTACTATTTTTATTTGCCATATTGTTTTGACTTTTGTTGGTCCACGTTTTTATTCCTATCCTGTTGTTCATGGGCCGTGTTAAAAGGTCCTCCCACGAGGGTCTGAGGATGTCGCTACATTGTTTTGGTCACTCGTGGGTCGTAAAAAGTCTTGCATTAAAATATATGGCAAACTGATTGTAAATTCACAGGGACATGGCTCTAAATTTACCGACAGTTTTTACAGTGCAGGATGTTTTCCGTGAAATTTGAGGCACTGTAAAATGTCTATCTTTTCTCTTTGGAAGGCAAAACATAATAATAATATACTTGTTTGTTTTCCTTCAGACCTATTTCCATGCCTTGGCCTACGAGGTAAATCAACGTATATCAACAACAATAACAACAACAACCACAACCACTACCACCACCACAACAACAACAACAACAACAACAACCACAACAACAACCACAACAACAACACCACAACAACAACAACAACAACAACAACAACACGAAGTTCACATTTGCCGCTCTTTGGATTTCGAGATAACCTCCACCAGGAGGTTGAAAGATGTGTATAGAACGTTGTAACCCATGCGTTTTATAAGTTCTGGAGAGAAAAAAAAAATAAAAAAAAAGGTTTTTATTGAAGAAAAAAAAAAACACAAAAAACAGCAAACTAGTTTACCTGTGTCTTCCCCTTCCCCCACCCCCCACTCCCCTATCAATTCTACTTTTAAAATAATGTAACGTGAATACACACCTGTCCTGGTTCCCCGTCAATCTATACTCTGTCAGACAAAACAGTGGTCATCATTGTCTCCAACATAAAAAAAGAATACGCACGGACTTTCATTCCGACCAGATGCTCAAAATAGGCTCCATATTCGTGACGCTCTCCCTTTACACTCTTCAACTTCAAGCGAGTGATTATCTCGGAGACCCAGTGCTTTGTTCTGAAAGCGGTGTGTTTTGCTTTCGACCAATCAAATTGCATCCTTTGGTTTAAGGGGAAGGGGATGGGACTGGGGGTCGGCAAGGGGGGGGGGGGGGGGGGAGGGAGGCGTCTTGAAATATAGTTTTTGCTTTAAAAAAAAAAAATGCGATTTTGGGTTCCTTTGTTGTAAAAGCCTGCCTTTTCTGAGTATAAAAATGCAGCCCCGCCCCAGTCCCTGCTCTTTTCCCTTGATTTCCTATCCTCCAAATTTATGTGACAGCAAAGAGAAAAAAAAATTGATGGAAAAACTGTCACTTTTGAAGTCTGCATCTTAACTGAAAAACAAATGTTTACAGATCATAGGAGGATGTCCATGTGGTAATCATTTCTTGTCCTTCACCCATTCCCAGAACTGTCTCTCTTCTTTTTTCCCACTATCTTTTTCTTTTTGTTTCTCTCTTTCTCTCTTTTCCTTGCCTTTCTCTCTTCTAGTCCTCTGGTACTCATGTTTTTTCAGAGTTGGTCTCACAAATACAGTGATAAGAGAGTTTAGATCACAGGCTTAAATTTATTGTTTGGAGCCTGATGATATTCCATCCTTTGCATGTCTCATCTCCTGTCTAGTGTTGTTTCCATGTTTCCAGGCTTCGCAGGAAATTTTCTCAGCTCTTTCCCCCTCCGTCTCCACACCCCCACCCCCACATTTTTTTCTTTTTTTCAATTTAATGTTGATGAGTGTATTTGGGCACACTCCCAAAATTGAATACAAACATCTTAGAAAATTTCAGTGCAGTGTGTAATTACATATTCACGTGTGACAGTCTTAATTGCCCATTTATCTCTCCTACACTTGTTAGAATGTTAAACTGACATATATGTTTTACCTTACAGGAATTCCACGTGGCCTATGTGTTCATCAAGATGGCTAACTCCCCTCGACCAGGTGTCTGGGTGTTGGAGAGGTCCAAAGATTTTGGGAAAACCTGGAAGCCATGGCAGTACTTTGCCGACACTCCCAGTGATTGCCTGAACATCTTTGAGGTCTCTGCTGATGAGAGGCTCTCCAGGGATGATCAGATTCTCTGTACCACGGAGTTTTCAAAAGTGGTCCCACTTAGCGATGGAGAGGCAAGTTATGCAATAAATTTGAAAATCACCATTTTTAGTAAATCTGTAGTTATTTAAATGTTTTAAATATACACTGAAACATCAATGAGTAGAGGAACAAATATATTAAGAGGTTGAACAGTCAGATTAAGTGATAATTTTAGAGGGCTAAACTTTCACAGGAACACCTGATCTTGCAATTATGACAGCGGATCTGATTTGTGTCAGATAGCATACTGCTTGTGCAGTATAATAATATGACTCATGTGCAGTTTAAGATACCACACACATTTATTTATGAGTACTCAAAACTAAGTTAAAATTATTATTTTGAAATTTTTATATATTTGATAATGGATATGCATGTCTTGCAAATTGAGTCAGTGATAGTTCTGTTTTGTCTGCTAGTCTTAGCTGAGTGGTAGCTTATCGAATATCATAGATACTCTTTTGACTGCTTCTTTTTTTTAGATCGTTGTTTCCCTGGTGAATGGACGTCCCAGTGCTCTGAATTTCTCATATGCTGACGACCTGCAGGAGTGGACAAGGGCCACTGATGTCCAGCTCAGGCTTCTTCGCACCAAAACTCTGCTAGGTCACTTGATGGCTGTAGCACGGCAGGACCCCACTGTGACCAGAAGGGTGAATTGAATACTCTGCACCTTATGTGTGAATGAGCTTGTTTGTTTCTTCAGCAGACAAAAAATTCTTTAACACTCACTCATCATAAACATGTGCCCTAATTTTGCTTCATAAATTTGAATGCTTGATTGAGATCTATTGTATGAGAGGAGCTTACCTTCTTGGTAGTTGAAATTAAAAGCCTTGAACTAAAACGTAAGATGTAAATATATATATCTATATATCTAGATCGATCAAATCTCTTGAACTGTATTCCGCATCAGATGATATCAGACTCCTTCAGATGTAGGCATAGTGATATCAGACTACTTCAGATGTAGGCATAGTGGTATCAGACTCCTTCAGATGTAGGCATAGTGATATCAGACTCCTTCAGATGTAGGCATAGTGGTATCAGACTACTTCAGCTGTAGGCATAATAATATCAGACTCCTTCAGATATAGGCATAGTGGTATCAGACTACTTCAGTTGTAGGCAAAATAATATCAGATTATTTCATATATAGACATAGTAATATCACTGTCTACATCTGAAATAATCTGATCAAACCACTTTGAAATGAGACATAGTGACATCAAACCACTTTGAGATGTAGGCATAGTAATATCAGAGACAATATACTGATAGGACTGGACACAGGGTCAGTTTTGCATTTATGTGACATACAGTGCCCCCAAGTGTCGAGAGTACAGTCTGTAAACAACAGTGGCGACAATCATTAAACCAAGAAGAGAGGGCAGTGGTGTGCAGGCAGTGATTACACAAATTCGAGAGCCAAGGCATGTCATTTTTTTGTTTTCCCAAAAAGATCCAGAAAGTTGAGTTACAGCACAAATTGATCCAGATCATGAATACAAACTAATAATGCAAGTGGCACAACAGACATTTTTTAATGATGTGAAGATGACTGACATACACACTAGGAGAGGGGACGGCTGTGCACACATTTTTTAGTGATACAGAGAAAAGAGTGTCAGGTCTTACATGTATAGTGTTTGTGAACAAACCACTTTGAGATGTAGGCATAGTAGTATCAAACCCCTTTGAAATGTGGACAAATGATATCAAACCAAACTCTCTATACCTAGGCAGAAATAGGTCATGATTTGTATCTCCTTTTCATATTTGATGGTTTATACAATTATCACAAATAAATACTGCTATGGCAGAAGAAGTTGTAATATTGTGCAATGGCATCCTTCTCAAACTGTTCAGGTTTGTGCAAAGACATCAGTTTATAACAAGAGATTTAATTACAAACACAACCGCTAAGGGGTTTTTGAATTATAAGAATGTGCATTTTTCTGAGTCAAACCGTCTTATTTGGAATTATTTACCTTTTAAGAAAAGTTGAGATTTGAAGACTTTATATATATTAGACGTATTCTTTGTATACATTTTAATGCTACTGAAGTGAAAAGACTATCTTCAAGTGGTGCTGTCTGTTTGTGGACCACATACTATCACTACATAAAGGGTATCTCCTGTTCTAGCTGCTGGTTGAAGACTTTGTATGGCATAAAAAAATTACTCTTTATGTTCATGGCAGTGCTATTGCATTATAAAAGATCATTACCACTCTCTTCCTGAAGACTTTACATAAAATACAAATTGTCCTTTGCATTTTTTCCAGTACTACTACAGTATAAAGGACATCTCTATTGGTGGTCGCTGTGTGTGCAATGGGCACGCTGAGACCTGCGATGTGCGCAATCCCGACACTCAGAAGCTGATCTGTGACTGTCAGCACAATACCTGTGGAGAGAAATGTGAATATTGCTGTCCAGGATTTGTGCAGAAGGCATGGCGACGGGCACTGGTTGATCAGCCTTTCGAGTGCGAACGTATGTGAAACAAGATAATTGATCAATAATTACACTAGGTTTTGAATAAGTCAGTCTCAGTTGAAATTTGTGTCTTACAAATGATGAAATCAATGACTTAAAATGACAAGTAAGTGGAATGAGTAATCAATCATTTATATCCAACTTGGCTCACAGCTCTTTGTCCATCATGGACAAAGATACCACTGACCTGTAGTTAGTACAGCCTTGTAGTTGAATGCAGAATTGCTTTTTTCTTGTAAGCAAGTATCATATCATGACACAGATTTTGTAGCCTCTTTGTAAGCAAGTTTTCACAGTGTAATGTAGATAATGAGGTTAGATATTTACAGCGTATCTTATCATATCTTCTGCAGTTCAGCATGTCTCATTCATTGACTGGAAGTAGCAAGTCGGCTATTTTAAATTTGTTCACGTGGTTTACATGGTTGCAGAGGAGGTTTGCTCATAGGCAACCACATAACCATAGCAGCTCCTTCCTGCTCTTAATTAACTGTCCGCATCCATATCTGTCAGCTAGTCACAGTTTTTTGATATTTTTAATTTCAGCTTGTGAGTGCTATGGTCATTCTAATGAGTGCATCTTTGATGAAGATGTAGCTCTGAACAGGCAGAGCATAGACATCTATGGGAAATATGAGGGAGGTGGCGTTTGCCAGAACTGCCAGGTGAAGAATAGCTTGTTATTCCTCCTGATCTTGAAAATATCATAATAGATTATTTTGGTTATATAAAAGACACTGTGAAATATTTTGGTCTCCATTTTTGAAAAATTAATTTTATTATTTTTTTTCATATTTAAGTATAATTATCTCATGGCACCCAAATGAACACGATCTACTTTGCTAAAGATTAAAGATGTTCATCACTATGAATTACAATGTATTTACAACGTAAATATTGTCTTTCAAATTCCTTAGGTATAAATTAAATGATCAGTAACCGAAATCTTGTGCTTAGTATGAATATTTGGTGTTGATGAGAGAAATGCTTTTCATACTTGCATTTTCAAATTGTTTAGTGATACCTTTTGAACTCATCATGATCTTAGTAAATCACTGGAGGTAGAGGAATGTCAAGTTATTTGTAAGGAAACGAAGAACATTGACAGAAGCTCCATTAATTTGATATGTTCCGGCTTATCAACACATTTTACCTACTATATGTAAAATCCCTGTGCAACCAAAGAGTTAGAGAAACTGCATTTTTGTTGTACATCACAGGACAACACAATGGGCATCAACTGTGAGCAGTGTGTCCCCGGCTACTACCGACCCAATAATGTTCCCAGAAATGCCACAGATGCGTGTAGACGTAAGTGGGTTGGCTGCCAGCAGTCAGCAGATCTTTTTTTTTACATTCAGTTGCAATTGTTTGTAATTTTTGCAGTTAATAGATATGAGATGGTAGTAGCTGGGCTCCTAATACTAGGGAATTTCAAATTTGAAATTGTGAATATGATTCTTATAACTTGTTTTAGATATTCCATGGCACAATTCAGAGATATCAGTACAAAAATCTGTTCTGCACATGGGGGTTATTTAATCAAGAACTTGTTAGATGAGAAATTACATTTATGTAGGAAAATAGCTAAAACGGTGCCTAGTAAAAGAGGGGAGAATCGGGGATGCTGCAAACAAATAAAAATTATGATAAACATTGAGTAGACTGGATGAAACAAAGGGTAAAAGAGCGAAAAGGTTGTTATACAGCAGTAATATTGCTTAGACTTTGAACACTATAAAAACAGCACTGATCTAGCACAGTAAACTCTCCCCTACACACATACAAAGACACACTCTCATTCTCCTCCTCTATCACTTTCTTGATTTTCAGTACAGATTTTGTTAAAGTAACATTTTTAACTCTGTATATGTCTGTTTTGCCATGCTGAAAAACGGATGTAAATTTTGTCCTGGAAATTGGTGCCACATCAGTTTCACTGCACAACTGTCTTGGCTTTGAATTTTTATTTTGTCCATGTCTTCCAAAATGTTATACAAAATCTTGTCAAGCATCATTTGTGAAGGATTAAAATTGGGTGTAATATGAAATTTACAATGTGATCTGACAATCTCTAAAAAGCCAGTGCCTTAAAAAAATTCTTAATGGGCTTTCAATGGATCTGTAAATTTTCACGATTTTTAAGACCAGGGTTTCTGCATGTAATGTGTTTCAATTTTTGGCTTACACATATCATATGTAGACTGATGGTGATTGCAATTCCAGGTATATGAGTGAGCTTTGAATTTGATACTGTAAACATAACATTTTAAGAAATGAGAAAGAAATAGTTAAGTGCAAGTTATAACTTTTGATTGCCTTGACTTGAATGAGTGAGAGTAGAAAAAAAAAAGAGTCAGCACTCTGTCATTGATTTTGCAGCTTGTCAATGTGATCCAAAGTTCTCCACTGGTGAATGTGAGGAAGGAAGTGGACGCTGCCTTTGTCGACCTGAATACACTGGTCTTGACTGTGACAGGTAATTGTTGTTGTAAATGTTCAGTATCTTAAATGAGTTCTAATTTTTAAAAATTTTTTTATATGGTTTGTTCATGTAACAATCTCTAACCTTGTCAGTTTTTTTTGGGGGGGGAAGGGTGTCAGCATTCATTGAAAGATGTTTCTAGGTTTGAAGTCATAAAAATTGAGAGTAATTTCATGGTCAGTTGTCACCATCACAATTTTTTGAAGTCGCTTTTAAGTATGGAAGACATTCTTCCCAGATCAAAAATTTCTGCAAAATTTTTAAAGAAAATTTATGTTGATAACTGATGATTACTCTCAGCTCAAAATTACAATGCTCTGACATTGTGGAACACTGCCAGCTAGTCAGCCTGAAAAAGTTTCAGAGGACAAAGAGTGATCACTTAACAGAAAGGACAATAAAAGCAAGAGGTACAAAAAATATCTCCCAATGTGTGCTTCATTAATTGAATAGTATAATGAATAATAATATACATTATATTTGTATTACAGATGCAGTTTGGGTTATTATGGCTACCCAGATTGTGTTCCCTGTCAGTGCAATGTGAATGGTACAGAAGACAATATCTGCACTGTTGACACTGGTTATTGTCCTTGCAAATACAACTATGCTGGAAGCAGATGTGACATGTGTGCTCAAGGCTATTACAATTTTCCAGAGTGTAGACGTAAGTATTTCCTGACTTTGATACTGAGGATCAAATTAAAATTTCTCTACCATCAGAAGTGTTGTTACTGTTATTTAAAAAATATAATGTGTAGTCAAAGGAGTTTACCATTGGATTAAATATTTGATCGATTGCTGAAGAGTAGGAAATGTTCACCTATATTTTACTTTAGAATACTTGAGGCATTTACTTTTTATATCTCATACTGTCTTGTGAGTGGGCAGATTGTTTGATGCTAAGTTTGTTAGTGTCTTCTTTGGACTTGGTCTCACCACAGATTTTTCATATTTCAGCTTGTGCCTGTGACAGTGAAGGATCTCGCGGCACTGTCTGTGATCTGGAAACTGGGCAATGCCAATGTAATATGAACTATGATGGCCGCGATTGTGGAGAATGTGCAGATGGTTATTTCAGCTTCCCTGAGTGTCGATGTAAGTGTTGCAGATTTTCTTAGTATCATTTTCAAACAGAAGAGGGTGTTTATGTTTAGGTTGCACCTATAGATTAACCCTATAACTTGACATCTCTTTCACTGATTGGAAATTGTAAAATAGTGAGAAATAGTACAAGATCGGCCATGAAGTGCTAAGGAAAGCTATCAACCACATCAAACAATCATAGAAGTGATTGTAGACACATGTCACAATGAGCAAGGCTTGTCAAGACATTTCTTCAAAACACAGTACAAGGAGTGAAAGGGAGATGCAGACAGAGGCAACTGTGGGAAGTTTCTCCCTGAACCAGAGCAAATAGCCAAGCAAAATGAAAAGAACAATATTTCAAACCATCAACAGCTTTCGAAGTTAGCATCAGAATAAAGTAGAATGGATGGGTAAAGATAGCTCAGTGAAGAGTGGGCAGGACAAGGTAGCTTAGTGAGGTATGATTCTTAAAGGAATACATTTGATGACATTTGATTTTGCTTTGCTATTTTGTCAGATTGCGATTGTGATCCTGCTGGAACAGAGGCTGAAATCTGTGACAAAGACAATGGTCAATGTCTGTGTAAACCTAACTTCACAACTGATAGATGTGATCGCTGTACTCCAGGCTTCTACAGATTTCCACAGTGTCTGGGTAAGAATACGCTTATCAGACTGTTGAGATTTTTGTTCAACTGATGCGATGATTTGTTTATTAAAAATCATCAGCTTTTGTCATGGATTTTATGGTGAACTTGTTTTTGGGGGTTGAAGTTTTTCTTTCATGATGAGAAGCTTATCTTAAAAATCCATATGATTTCTGTAGACATTGTAAATCACTTTTATATTTATTATTCATGTAGACCAGTTTATTATTTTATTTTGCCTCAATGTTTAATTATATTAATCTCTTCACGAGGTATATCAGAATATGACTGGGCTCAGATGTGCTATTGATGTACAGCATTCATTACTGTAAAACCATGTTTTACATGGTGTGTGCTGTACGTCAATAGTGCATCTGACCACAGTCATGTTATGACATACATTGTACATCATGAGAGCAGCGAAGGGGTTTTTATCTCAACAGCAATGAAATTGCGTTATAGTTCACTGGTGATTCTGCCCATTTTGTGAAATTTTCTTAGCATGGGGGAAGAAAATATGCATAGCATAGCTGTAACTGAATTGTCATACGGTATAGGCTTGATTTTTGGTTGTTGTTTTTTTTTTTTGTTTAAACGTCTTATGAAAATCTTTAAGGTATAAACATCATTGTGAGAGAAACTCATTGATAGGACAGTACCATATATTTGAGAGAGGTATGGTTATATTTCAGAATGCCAGTGTGCTGAGCCCGGCAGTCTGAGCACCATCTGTGCTGAAAGTGGTCAGTGCAGGTGCAAGACTAACTTTGGTGGCCAGAATTGTGACCGCTGTGCTCCTGGCTATTACAAGTATCCTGAGTGCATCCGTAAGTTTAGTAATTGTACCAATTTGTTACCTTGCATTGTTTACCGCTGGGCAATTTTATTTGTTAATATATTCAGATATCTGATATGAATATATCATACAGTGGCTTGCATTTGTTCAGCATGTTTGACTAAGAATATTGCTTTTTTTTTTTTTGAAGAAAGCTAAATATTCCATTAGTAAATAAAACTGTGGGTGTATTTCAGCCCAACAATTTAAGCATATTATGAATAGTAGCTCATTGCTTACTGCACAAGGTTGTTCTGATCAATATACAAATCCTGACTGTTTTGCCTGATTTGTGAATTTAAATACTTGAAGACAATGTATGTGTAACCATCAATGATTGTTATCTTTTCCACAGCCTGCAGCTGTGATGTGTATGGTTCCCTGGGACAGTCATGTGACCAGGTCACTGGACAATGTATCTGCCGCAGAAACTTTGTTGGTGTCATGTGCGAGAAATGCGGAGAAAATTTTTACAACTACCCAATGTGTGAAGGTAGGTCGATCAGTATGTGTCAGGGATGTCAAACTTCCGACTTTAGTTGGAATTCTAACTTTTTTGGTCGTCACCAACTTTCCAACTTTTGGCCTCTCAGCTGCCGACTTTGCTGAATCCAACAGGGCAATCGCTATTGTATAATAATTTGCAATGCAAATCCCGCACGATAGCAGTGACACTGGAAGTACAAAAGAGTTTTGCTCATGCCTCAGATGATAGTCAGACTGTGGTTTGGTGGCTGTTTGAAGATTGAGATCAAAGTTCATAGTGCGTAATTCCTCACATCCGAACAACATGCAGTTGAGTGGTCACGTGAGAGTTGTTGATGGAAAATCAGCACATTAGAGTATAGACAACAACAAATAATGTGCCCATAACCTTAGAAAGACTAGTGTAATAAATTAGAAAGAGAGCAGTTGTTCGCGGTCTAGATCTAGAAAATAGATCTAGATCTAATCTAGATTAGTTACGCTTATGATGACGGCACTGCCTGTGGGATCTCTTTAGTTCTTGGAATTTCCATTATATATAGTTATATACTTTATAGCTCTATCCCGGGATCTTGTAGAAACTTACAAACTTCTTTCAAAACAACGAAAACTTCCAGCATGAAAAACCTAGGTTTTTAAAAAGTGTCTTACTCTATGTAACCAGACAGTTCCAGACCGCCGTGATAAAATATTGAGGGGGAGGTAGGGGGAAGGGGTGGGCGGGAAAATTTTCTGATTTTTTTGTGAAAACAGTTTGACATCTCTGATATGGATAAGACAAGGTTCAGCTAGAGATTTGTTGGAGAAAGATATAAAACAAAATTCTTTAAGTGATATAAATGGTAGAACATTACCTGTGACATTATTTTGTTACTGTATGTTTCAAATCTTGATACATTTTCAGGAGCAAATATGGAAAATTGTTGTATTTCGGAATTTCGCTTTATTATGGGGAAGATGTGAACTCATAGCTAGGTGTTCCTTAAGTAAGCTTCATGTTATGCTTGAGCAGTGTAACTATTTATCTTAGTTTGTTTTCTTTTTGTCTGTTCTTTTTTTTTTAATTTTTGCATTTCCATCAGAAAATCAGTTTAATGAGCAAGGCAGACATGTGAAAATCCAGTTAACATCACAAGCCCATGTCATTATAACTGTGTCATGCTTGTATTATGCATTTTTTGGTTTGTCTGGCACATTTTGGTTGAATATTCTTATAACATATTGCATTTTAACCCCTGAAAAACTGATAAATAGATTATTGACATGGAAAATAGAGTGCCTTTTAGGGAAAACTTTATAGAATTAAGATGCATTTCTGTGAAAATTTTGAATACTGGCAATGGGTTAGTCCACTTTTTGTGAATTAGGCGCTCAGGGCAGTTTGGCTTTCAAGGGTTTGATTTATAATTCACTTTAATTCTCCTATCTAGATGATAATTTCCTGGAACTTGTAATGAGAGAGAGTTTATGTCTTTAGTTTGTAATTGCAACCCTGATGGAGCCAAAGAGATTCCTGGCTATCCACTGGGAGGCTGTGGCATTGTGACCACAGGGCTGCTGTGTGAGTGCAAAGACAAAGTGATTGGCAGGATCTGTGACACCTGCAAGCCTGGCTACTGGAATCTCAACAGGAACAACCCAGAGGGATGTGAAGGTAAGCAATGTGTGTGTAAACTATTTGCAAGTGAGAGAAACCATAGAGCTAATGTGCAAGTGGTATTGTCATCATTGCTCTGCAACAAAGGTATGTGTCAGTTTAGTTTCAAAATGTAGCTGATGTCTTATGGCATTCTTGAGCACGACAGTCAATAGAATTGAGTAATAATTCAGTAGAATCTTAATGGAGCAACTATTAAATGACTTAAGTATAAACAGCTTTTCTCAAAATATCAAAAATGCTGAAAATTATCTATGCCATTATTGTAGAGCAGTGATATATATACAGCTTGTGATGGGCTTCCCTGTGATACTTTTTCACCATATCACCAAACTTTATGTTCATCAGTCTGGATTTGGTCAAATTATTGTCAATTTGATTACGTCTGCAGATCATTATATCTTATAGTAGTCAGGAAAATTCCACATTTAAGGGGGCTCGATAGTAAAAAATCACTTTTTTAAAATTCTACTTAAATGAAGCAATTAATGTGATTATAATGT
>JBCEWB010067236.1:0-10534 GCA_039654565.1 Peronia peronii | reverse complement strand
CCCCCCCCCCCCCCCCCCCCCCCCCCCCCCCCCCCCCCCCCCCCCCCCCCCCCCTAAAAAAAATATTAATCTGCCTTATACATATATTTTTATTATTGTAGTGTTCTTTGCTTATTTTCATCGTTATCACCATTATTATCGGAAAGGGAAGATCTTTGTGGTGGACAGACTTCATTAGCTTACATAATGGCAGGCGAATGAAATTGCCCGAAACAAATACTTTAATTATATTACTTTTATTATAAAATCAGATCCTAGTCCCACTTGTAACATTCAGTTATTACATAGGCTCAGCGGTGAACTACATAAATCCAAGGGTAAAGGCCCAAAATGAAGAGAGAGCAAGACGCCATCTCATAGGCATAAAGTGACAGGATTCATAAGCCGCACCAGAATACCATGTCTTAAGCACAAAGCATGATGTAATCAGCGCTTCACAAGACCATGAGTATATCATTTCCCCTGGGTGGAGTGCATAAGGCAAGATCTGATCTGATCGCCTTATACAATACTGAAGCCGTGCGCGAGTGCAGGAGACAGGCCTACTGTCAGTATTTTGTATGGATCACGGGTGTCTGAGTATCCCTCTGTTGTTGTTGGTTATAGCACAGCTGCTGTAAGTTGTATTATTGGTGGGGGGGGCTTTTCCATTATTTATTCACTTTTGAGGATATTTGTTCTTTTTTCTCTCTTTCTTTCCTTCACACTTAGTGTTTGCTCACTCTCTCTCTCTTCTTATGTCCTTCTTCTTGTTCTCTCACTCTCCGGCTGTCATTTTCTTTCTTTCTCTGTCTTCTCTTGTCTCTCTCATTCTATTTGTCTTCCACTCTCCTCCTCTCTCTTTCTCACTATTTCTTTCTCATTCATTTTTTAAATCTTTTTCACATTATTTCACCATCTCTCGATCTCTTTCTTCTCCTTCGATTTAGTCGTTGTTGATGTTGCTTCAGTGGAGTTCTTTTGGCTGCTCAGTTCTTTTGGACAGCACATGATTCAGTTAAATATCCTAGTTAGCTCACTGACTTCAGGCTTGTGGCACTGGCCAATAATCAGTTCTCTCGTGTGATTTCTGTTTGTATGGCGTCTTTAGTCCCACATCTGCACCCAGACCGAGAACACTAAGAGAATTTTTGCAAATAAATGAGCGGTATATATAATATTCACGGGCGAGCGATTGATGACCTTTCTTGTTCTCACTCTTCAACTAATGGTACCCGCCTGTTTTGAGGCCATGACGGGCCAGGCTGTAATGGCCACATGTCATGAGCTCATCGGACATGGATATTGGCTCATTGATATTCATGAAGGCAACGGCTTTTCTATATGAGGACCAGTCTATGGGCATTACAGGCCAGTGCTGCCCAGCATAGTAAGACAAGGAGCTCACTGACCTCTAACGTTATAGTCTCATGGGGATGGGTTTAGAAGATAGTTCTACAAGATAGTCAAACGGGCAGCGTTTATATGTAAAAAATGATAACATTTTACAACATATCATAAGAGTGTTATAAATCGTGAACCTAAAGCCCCCGTTTTCATTCACATTCACATGTACATGACTGCTGGAATGATAATGTTCCTCTATAACCTATCCGATACTATAACTGTAGCCCCTACAACTATTTTATAACTATTTGGGCTATATCCGTCTATAGTCGACTAGGGGGCAAATCCATCTTTTTATATTATAAGGATATTTCTATCTGTCTGTAATGAAAACTAGATCAGATCTATCTTTTTCTTTGAATGGCACGAAAATATTATTGTTAGTTGTTGTTTTCATAATTTTGAGTTTCAATTTCTCAGACGTTATCTCCCAGGTGTTTTCTTTAGTCCAGGTCCAACCAAAATAGTCATTCTCTTGATCTTGATTTTCTTGAAAATAGTATTTTGTGGTTCGAATGTCGTCTGCGTTTGGTGTTTTTATTGTAAGGGCATATCGGCAGGATGGCGGCTACATTGCGCCAGACGTCATCCATAACTGTTGCTTATGTGCGAAAATAACAAAACACGCCCATTTCCTGTTTCAATTCTCAGTGATTTTACACGTCGTACGTCATCAAAGATTTGTGTTTAACACTGCATGACCACGAAATAAGACGTAACAGTCTCTGGGCGTTGTGCAACATGAGTCTGTGACGATGACTCTAATTCGGCGGCATTGCTGTTGATCTGTGGCTTGTTTGACGGATGTCGGCTCTGGACTGGGCCGTGATTTAGGTATGTGTGACCCGAACTGTCTCCGTCCTGGCGCCACTGGTGTCGAGATGTCGGAAAACACGCTGACATCACGGCTTTCTCTTTCATCCGTCTTGAAAATGGAGCAAAGTAAAACGCCAAGTTTTCATACGTAAAACATAGCCAAGGCATATTTTTTCCTTTTCCAAAGCAAAAGTATTTCTGATAGTTTGGTTTTATTTGCAAGAGTGAAAAAACATACTACACCCTAAAAGCCCGAAATGTTTCCACATTTGGCTCCCTATCTAAGGCAGACATTAGTGCCTACTATGAATAGTGTGGAGACAGAGGCACTGGCAGCGGGATGGATAAGCCCGACATTGCATTTGATCGTCGTAATATCATCCAAACATTTAATGTCTGTTTTGTAGTTGCCAGCGCTGGTTAGAATAATGGCATATATTCGTTTTTCTATATTGAGAATTACCTTGATTTGTTTAAAACTTAAAATATGTATCATTTCTTTTTCTTGTGCAGTATTTAGATTTAGTTTACTAGACACTATCAGACTGACTTGGCTCGACAATAGAAACATTGTATCTTCAGTCACACCAATCATTGCAATGTAGAAATAACAGCATCATGTAGTTTAAATTAGCAAGGCTGTGAGAATTATGCGATATGAGATGCTCTCCGTTTTGGCACAGGCTGGCGGAGATCATTTTTCAATGAATAAATCAGATTCGAGCATATGGCCACAGGAGTTGGCCGGGTACTGAAGAGTGATACAGGGGAAATATCCCCCGGATACTGAATGCACAATCAGCTAATATTCATTAGATCAATATTAGGACATGCCGGGTTGCCTATTCACTGATTTCTGCCTTTGTCTGCTTTCATTCTGCTATGCTGCAGGGCTCTAGGGCTCTTTGCTATCATCGGGACCGATAGATGTAATCTGATAGAGACGGTCCACACAAAGCTATTCCATCAGGTCCATCATTGTGTATCACTAAGAAACTCTCGAGACATGCTTAGTCTCACTGCCATAAGGACAGACTGGTAAAAACATCTGATGCAAATAGGTCGAGATAAAAGATGGCCTTCAGTTCATGGGCCAAGGAAATGGAAGTCATTCTCGTATTGGAGCGAGAGAACAAGACAGCAGTTCTTCTGATACTCAAATTATTTAGTAGAAGTGAAAGAGGGGCTGGTGGAAATAAAGGCAATACCAAGTATAACTTACAGTACTGCTCTGCTGAATGTCGCTGTATGTTGCGAGATGCCAAGGTCTGCTGCATATTCGCCATCCAGATCTTTGGGATAGGATCTGTCATTATAACAATTTATAAATTATCAAGTTATGTAGCGTCCGCTTATGTTTCATGATATCTTTAACTTTCATATATGAAGTAGTTAAGAGGCAAGGGTGCCATGATACAACTTTAATTTGACCCAGGCATTATATGCGATCGATAAATTTTCTTCATTGTATGAGGGGCTTTTCTCTTTCCTCCTACTGTTCAGAGAGTCATTGTTATAGCTCCTCACAGTAGTACCGTGCGGATCAAGACGCTTGTGAAACTAAAGCAAGCAGAAGCATTAAATACATGACGAAGTTTCTAGAAACGTGGAAAGTCAGAACGAACGCATTCTCTGTCTTCCCTACGCTCCGAATTCATTTACTGCCGTTTGTGTTGTCTAGTCTCATTATCTGGCCAGAGCTATCCCTGCCTTTATCTCATTTTGCTCATCAATGCGCTTCCAGTCAGTGCATACTGCAAAACTTCTTGCTGGTCATTTCCCCTAGTCTTATTCTCAACTTACGCACTACACGCTCATTTTTTTTTTCATGTCATCCTGATATACTGTTTGGAACAAGCACCATGATTGATTGATGGATCTCTTTCTTTTGCGTTACAATAGAGGAGGGTTGATGGGGGAGAGGGGGGGGGGGGTGTGGAGGCGTGTCACTGTATTAAAGATTGAGAATCCAAACAGACAGAACACATTAATCTGCTTCCTCTTTATGCTTTCAGACATCTTTAAGCCGTCGCTACGGGGGAAAAATGGGTTCCTGATTCCACGCCATTGTAATGTCCGATGTCTTAAGGAGATGCACCCAGCGAGCATCCGGTCTTAATTTACTAGTTTGTATTGTAGAAGAACAATGACAGTTCAAACAATGCTGTGGTCGGGAATCTGAGCTCACTGAACACTTTTTGTCTGTTTCTCAGATCACGCAGGGCTAAGAAAAATCTTAAGGATGACAGTACATATATAACTGCTTATATCAATGCAAAACCATAATGTAATTCAAACAACAACAACAACAACAACAACAACAACAACAACAACAACAACAACAACAACAACAAATAACCAAAAAAATAAATAAATATCGACAGGAACAATAACCATAAAAAACAACAAAAACAGAAACAGAATAAAACAAAAATACATTACAGCATCCCGATTTAAGCTTATAACATAGTCATGGGAATGCAATCTCATATCCTAGCATTGATCTAAACTTATAATGAGCCTTTTTCTTTCAACCCGCTAGGTTGCTCCCTTTTGCCAAGTACAAGAGACGTCAGACAAGCATTGCAAAAAAGCAAAAAATCGGCTTTTCTTTTGTTATTTGAGACACTTGAAGCCAAAAATTATGAGAAAATTATCGCGATGAGAACAAAACATATATGGTGAATGTTTCAGAATTTTGTTACTTATGTTTCAATAGAAAAAAAAAATATATTATTCTGTACAGAGCTTTTCTTAGACCTCTTGTGCTTGGCGAAGGGAAGTAATTTGGATGACGGTCAAAATTTCTCATTGATAAAAGTCCAAATATTGATATGCATTACGCCCTACGTGTGCTCATTTTCCTTTATGTCATAATCATACTCCTTTATTTGGAACACATAAAACTCACCACATGTGTAAGCACAGGCTAAGAATTTGCGCCGCCACTGGTAATACGAACGTGACGTGTTTATATATGTCATAAAATGCTTGAATCAGGCACATAAGGTCAGACTTGGAATTTGCTTTGGCATGGCCCATTTTTGTTCTTTATTCAATCAAAAACAGCAAGAAAAAAATCGGTATTTTTGCTAAACGGTATTTAAGACAAAAAAGTGAAATAAAAATGGAATATATGTTTTGTTTTTGTTTTGTGAGCAGACTGCAAGGTGAAACAATATTTGTTTTTTTTTTTTCTCTCCTGCAAACACGGCAATAAAGTCAAAGATAGGCGGATTATGACTTCTGTTGACAACCGAATGGTGAAAACGGCAAGGAACATTTAGCTGCCATTTTGTACGAAATAAAGTTTAGAACAGACAAGAATAACCAAAGACTAGTAAAACCAAAAGAAGTATAGGCCATGGGAGATAGAGATAAAAAAGCAAAATACTCATACTGTACAGTTGTCGACAGAGAGTGTCGTAGAGATGGATGACCACTTCAGTAAGCATATGATATTAAACATGCCGTAGAAAGACTTTATTAGTGCATCGTGGCAGAGCACAGTCAAAAGAGGAGAATTTCTATCCAAAAGCAGAGCGTCAGGAGGGAATTTTGGGTTCGGACAAGGCGCGATGTGAAAAGGTTAATGTAAAGAATATTGCCCTCTTCTGACAACGTCCTATATGCAGAAAATCAAATGTTACAGGAGAGCCAAAAACGTTTTCAGTCTGTTATTCAATAAATAGCAATTTGTATAAGAAAAAAAAATTAATAAAGTCATACTTTTCAAGATCCAGACATGGTACCAAGAACAAAAGATGTGTCCTGACATCGGGAATTCGAATCTGACAAAGAACTAATTTCACCGAGATTTGTATAAGCGATGTTTTGTCAGAAGAGACTAGAACGGTTACCTATCAGTGAGAGAAATTAGTGCTCTAAGTGTGACCGTTTTGTTGATAATCATTGCGCCATCGTATCACGCTAAATAACGTTATAAACGATTTACGCCAGATATTGTGCATTATACCTTGCGGTATTGAAGATTCAGTTTTTAAGGAAACCAAGGCAAAGGTTACGCGGTGCATTTCTAAGTCAAGCCAGGACAATTGCATCTCTTTCAGTCCGGTGCTCGGTTTTCTATTTGAACAGACATTGCCTCTTTTAGACTATCATTTATTTATACCTCGGCTCACAGTGAAACGTACACCGACATGCCGATGTGAATTTCAGAGTTGGAGGGCTGGAGAATAAATCAGGTGGGACTATTTCACCTGGAAATCCGATAATAGTTATGGTGATCTCTTTCCTTTGTGAGTTTTAAAGCTCCAAGAGGAGATCTATAGATAAAAATTGAATTCATTAAGGATGTAATTGTTATTCTTGTTGTTGTTGTTGTTGCTACTGTTATCATTTTTATTATGATGATTATTACAATCAACACTTGCTCCAATGATCACAGATACACGGGACGGAATGAAGGAAGAAGAAAACAATTATTATGACTATTATCAATAGGATATTGTGCATTATTATTACTGTTGTTGCTGCAGTTGTTGTTGCTGCCAAATTCTGACTCTCTGTGAAGAAAACAGATGCCCCATCCATAGACGCATGTATCAGAGAGCGAGAGAAAGAGAGAGAGAGAGAGAGAGAGAGAGAGAGACTGAAGGGTGGGGGAAGAGGAGTGAAGAAGGAATGTGAAAAGTGACAAAAGGAAGAGAGAGTTGGGGGTGGGGGGGGGGGTGAATGGGGAGGAGGGGGTGGGAAAAAAGAGACAGAAACAAAGAGAGCGTGGTTTGGGAGAAAGAGCAGAAAGAGCTGAACAATTTTCACCTTATTATAAGTTATTATGCAGCATTTTGATGTCACAAAATGGTAGGAATCCATGTCTGTAAAACAGCAAAGGAGAGACATATGGCGATTAAGCTCTCCCCTCCATTGCCTATGTGTGAAATTTGTTGCTTTTGTTTTTATGCGGTTCAGTCTACCCTCTGACATCATGATGTATGTGTCTGTTATTGTTATTGTTGTTGTTGTTGTTGTAGTTTTAATATCATACGAATTCCACGCTAGTGTTATCATCTTTTATTGGATACCATTCGGCCGGTCACTTGCTTTTATAGTAATATTATTGAGATGAGCCCAGAAAACAAATCTGCAATGTATGTCAAAAATCAAACAAAAAGGACAGGGGAAAAACAACAACAAATGTTGCATGGGAGAAACAGTTGGCGCCAGTGAAAGAAAATCAATACACGCAGAAAGATTTAACAGCAAAGTAGATAAGTTACCAATGCGTTCGAATCAAATGGACGTTTTCAAGCCTTGTTAATGTTTATATTACTTGATCTGTGGCGGCGGCAGGACCCACTGAAAATGCTAAAATGTACAGAAAACCTCAGTTACAGTGAACATAAAAATCGAATTTGGTATTTGTAAGTCAATTAGGCTTGCACTGAATACTTGATAAAGAACGGAATAGACGCCTGTGCCGCCGTTTAATAATAATATGTAATTTAGTATGTAGTTCTGTCTATAATATATTACGATAACAGCATAACCAATTTTGTTGTGGAGTTGAGTCGGAAATGGGGTCCATTTGCGCTACATTATGCATTTATTGTGTTTGTTTTTTTATCAGAACATGTAGTGTATTATATTATATTTATTTTATATGTTAGAGTAAGCTCGTATTACTTTATTTCTTTTTTTTTTTTGTCATGTCATCATATGAATGGGACTGCACACATACAAATTAACATTTATCTTACACAAACACACATACATAAAATATAAACACAAATGCGAAAACACACAGTCCTAAAATAAGCGAAAGTAGAAGTATATTTAGCAGCTTGATTGGATAGAAAGATAATATATACCTCAAAAGTAGGCTTATTGACCCGTCCCCTTTCTTTCTCTCCCTCCCGCCCTCCAACACACACACACACAAACACTCCCCCCTCCCCCCCCCCCCCAATTTCTCCTCAAACCTACAAGTCATGGGCATGAACTAATATAGGGCATTGTTGGTGACATTTTCCATCCTGTTTTTATCATTACAATCAAATCCCAACCGACATTCCACTGTGATGAGATAATGAGGGGCTTTTGTTTTTCACCCATTGATAACATGAAAAGATAACCAGAACAATCTGGTGAATCTGTCATTATGCATAACAATCCTTGTTATGTTGAACAATAGCAGGATGAATATGGGCAGGCTTCTTATACAATAATAATTATTATAATAATAATCATAGTAGTAATAACAACATGATAATTATTTCTCCAGCCCATTGTACCATTAAGAAAACAACAATGAAAACAAACAAAAAAATACAAGTTGTTTTTATATTATATTACGTTTTTCAACCATTTGTGGATGGCTGTCTTGACAAGTTGTCTGCACCACATAGCATAGATTCCTGTAGAAAACTAATGCATAGAACTAGCTAAGGCTCACTTGATAAACTTTGCATTCATACATTATTATTGCCTGACGTTCAGACTTGCACATTGGATTCTGTTATTTTGCACAAATGGAATTTAATTGTAGCATTTAAAGATTAGTTTTAATCTCAGTCTTTATGAAGTGTCAGTGTAATTACAAGCATTATTGCCCCCACGGGGACCCCGGGTATAAAAGTAGGTTCTTTGCTCCCACCTGCAGGCGGTGAAAGCCCGCTATCGGTAGAATGTCTCCCATGGAATGCCATCCTCGACGTATCAGAGGTGACATCTCTTCCCTTTCCTTGCTCCTGTCTTCTGTCCCACTCTCTTTCCTCTCCTCTTCTTGACGTGTAAACGAATCTTACCCTGTTTGGCACAATATAGCCATGATCGTGCTCATGTGCTCTTAAATTCCAACACAACCAAAGAAACATTCATTATCATTTTTCAAGCCGTGAAGGAAAGGATTCCACATGTTTTTCCAACAAGAAAGAGAATGATCTTTTTTCTGTATTGTAATTGATGGTTCATCTAACTACATTTTGTGACAACACTCACTGAATTGCCCATCAATATTGCTTATCGAAAGTTTAATGCATGCACGTAAACGCTCAACTCAACCTGATCCTGAGACAAATGAAGTAATTGCATGCTTCCCTCAGCATAATCTTTTCCATGAGAAACGTGGTCTGCCACTCAATTCCAATTATTCGGTACAAGTTTCTTCGTCGAAACTGATTTACACTAAGGACTTTCACTTAACCCGATCTTAAGTTCATAATTTTACCATTTTTAAAAAAAATCCTGTAACTGCCTGCAGTCTATATAAAACTGTTCGACATCTCTTCCAGGAGAAGCGTGATCTTCCTTTCAAATTCCTGTGTAGGTTCAAGTTTCTTCCCTGAAACTGAGTTAGACTAAAGACCTACACCCAACCTGATTCTGAAATAATGTTACCATTTTTCACCCCCTGCTTAACTGCACGCCCCCCCCCCCTCATAAAATTCAAAGGAGATAGGTGGTCTGTCTCTTAACTTTTTGTGTCTGGCTCAAGTTTCTTCCACTGCAATTGATTTAGACTAAAGATCTCGACTCAACTTGATTTTGAAATAATTTACCATTTCACCTCATGAGTAACTGCATGTACTGTCATAGCAATATTATGCATTTCTGAGAAGAGAAAGGTGATCTACCTCTCAACTCAGTATATTTGTGTCCAAGTTTCTCCCCTGAACTGATTAAGACTGGAGATTTCCTCTCAACCTGATGTTGATGTGTTTTTTTTTTTCATCCCGTGCATAAATGCATGCCCTCGTCATAACACTGTTTGGCATCTCTATCAGGAGATTGGTGGTCTCCCTCTCTACTCGGTGCAATCGATTCAAGTTCCTTTGGGAAGCTGATTTAAACTGAAGAATTCCACCAAACCCGATCCTCAAATAATTTTACCTTTTGTTTTTTTTCTTTTTCTTTCCATGCATAATTGCATGCTCCCCTCAAAAATCGTTCGCTATTTTTTTGAGGATATGCATGGTCTATACCTCCAATCCGTGTGTTTGATTCAAAGTTTCTTCGTTAGAACTGATAATTATAGCAATAGTATTTCAAAACCATTGCCTTCAGGATAACGGTAGGCAGCTAGCATATTCTGTCTTGCCAACCCTGCAATCTATAAAACTGAAATTCATGAGCATCATTATACGCCACTATCCTGGTCTTGCGTTCCAGCTCTTCAGCCGACCATATACCCAGTTCTCGGGTAGTTGCTCATGTTGTGTTTTCTATGTAAGGTATAAACTTCCCTCTTACCTAAGTGTGTCAGTTCTTAGTTTTGTTCTTCGTGTGTGTATTTGTGTCTGTCTGTCTGTCTGTCTGTCTGTCTGTCTGTCTGTCTGTATGTATGTATGTATGTATGTATGTATGTATGTAT
>JBCEWB010067225.1:0-13406 GCA_039654565.1 Peronia peronii | reverse complement strand
GATAGATAGATAGATAGATAGATAGATAGATAGATAGATAGATAGATAGATAGATAGATAGATAGATAGATAGGAGACAGATTAGGCAAGAAAAAGAGGGGCAGCCAATATAAAGAGAAGTCAGAGAAAGAGAGAATCAGATAGAGAGGCAAAAGAAAAATAGCAATGCAGAAAAAAAATGGCCTAGTTATAACCAGCGGAAAGACAGAAAAAAAAGTAGGAAGAGATTGAAAATAGGGGAAGCAACTCAGGTAATAAATTACATTCCACCACCGGCGACCGCATAACAATACTCCCTCCCTTGGTAAAGCTCTAATCTTTCTCCATGTGGTTGAATGACGAGGGGTCGCGAGTCTTTGTGTGGCCCTGTTGGCTAAGGACGAAACCGCAACAGAATATCTTAGATTTATTATTTTGACAGATATTTTTTTTTTAAATAGGGTTTTATCTAGGTGGGATTGTGGATAGGCCTGTGCATGACCGACAATGTTCATGCTTACCGAAAGCTTACCAAAACCGTAACTGTAACAATGTTCGTGACCGACGGTTAATAGAGGAATCGACTGCATGACCGATGATGATCGATTATTCTATCAGTTAAATATTTCCTTCTGTGTCATGTGTGACATCATATCGGTTATTGTTATCAGTTATGGTCTTGACCTTAGTCTATTGTGACCAAAAACAAAAAATACCGTCACCCACAGTCAGCCTGAGTTTCGCTCACTTGACCTTTGACCGGGAACTTAGATTAAGAAAAACTTGGGGTGTGAAACTCAATATTTCACAAATCTGATTCTGCAGATCGATCGGGCGTCGAATTCTAGTGCAGTTTGATACTAAATATTACCTTATAACTCTCATTAGTCATGATTTTAATTTGATCAAAAAAACCTTCTTACCAGTTAATAATGAGAAGGACATACACATGTCAAACTTTGACACCAACGGCAGAACTACGTGGTGGGTGGGGATGGGGAAAAATTTCTAGACATCCGTTCAAATTGGATCATACTCGATTGTCGAGTATGACCCAATTAAAAGCCGTGTTCTGACTCTCAACAATAGTCGGTTTCATATGACTTTTACCGTTTTTGTTGTTGTTGTTGTTGTTGTTTTTTAGATACCGCAGCAATTTGGCAAATGCACTAATTTCAGTCATTTATTCAAAGAAGTTTGCATGGGGGAGGGGGCTGAGGGGGTATTCGGGGGCAGCGAGGGAGGACTAGTGAGACGCATGTAATACAAAATTGCGCTGGGCGCCTCGAAGTCGACTCTCTAACGGCCTTAACCATAAAAGCGTCAGAAGAAACGGAATGCAACATTTCCACGAATATCGTGTTACCGTTTTGTAGCTATCTAAAACTTAATTCATATGCAAAATATAAGAAGGCTGCAGCAAATCGTCCCCTTGATACTATTATGATTAAATGGTGAATACAACTCAGTTCTTATGGTGTCATTGTTAGCGGATCAGTGACATTTTTTTTTTTTAACGGAAAAAGTTGACATTCGCGTCGTAGGGAAAGTGGAGTGGGAAGATGGGTGTCACCGAGCACGAATTGTTTAGCTATGATTAATTATTTCTTTCATGGTCGATCATGACCGACGTAACCGAACTTCGGTCATCATAATCGATTAATCGATCATGATCATGACCAATAACCAGTTATCGTGACTGATCATGCACAGGCCTAATTGTGGAAGATAGTGGGACGCAAAAATAACCTTACATGTGTGTATTACAATGTATGTGTAAGCTTATTTTTTCACCATAGTGTGGTGTTTGAGAAATGAACATGTGAACTTGTATAGATTTACATAGTATGAAAACCGATGTCTAGCCTTCTCCAATAGAGCGAATATATTTCGGAGGTCCTGTGTGTATAGCACCAGACTTTACAGAGCCTTGACAGTTAAAGATCGGATGAAGAATAGATGGAGTCACCACTGTCCGGTCAAAATTTACAAATTCCAAATTTCTCCCCACAAATTTTTTTTCTTATTAAATGGGCAGGCAGCAAAACTTAGATAATCCTATTTTCTTAGGATTGAAAGAATACATTGTCATAGATATAAAATTTAAAACACGCACACACACATTAAATTAAATTTGATTCACTCAAAATGAGCTCGCTCAATTCTCTCAAAAACCGATTAAATAAATGGGCAATTGTAATGTGATCGCGATGCTATGATGATATTGCTCTAGCTCTCTGATTCTTAATGGCTCCCTCTACAGTTTGATACTGCTTGTTACTATCTTACTATTAGTGTTGCGATATACTAATACACCCATCGAAAACAGCATACTGGCAAACACATGGACAAACACATAGATTGGCAAACTGCCACCAACACACGTCAGGCAAAAACAATTAATGACGTCAACATGGCTTGATCTAGTAGCAACAGGATGAAAGCATGATTTAATTGGCACCCCTCCCCCACTTCCGGACACAATAATGTGGCGTAAAACAAACACAGAAATATAAATGTGCTCTTGAGTAAGAGCATTATAGGCCAACATTTACGTTGCATTCTCTTTACGTCTTTTAACCTCCTTGGTGTGGTTATCTAGGTGGACATGTCAAATGTAATTTGTAGTAAAACTAAACCAGCCAGCATGAGGCTATGTACTCTAATGATTAGCAATAAAACAGTAAAGGATAACAGAACTGAACTTCAAATGGGCTAAAGACACATTGATTTCTATTTCCATGCCACACAGCAGCACACTACACTGGTGTTCTTAATTAATCGTTTATGCCGGCTTCAGTTTACGTAGTCCATAATCAACACACGTCGGGTTTAATCTTTTACGCTGTGTTCAGTTTACACACAGTCCAAGATCAATATGCTCTTACATAATACAAGTACACAGTAGGAAGTGATTATTGCTCCAAGTTACTGGCAGACCACTGGTCCATAACTTAAGCTTACGCCTGAGTAGAAGGCAAATAGAGAGAAACACTTAGTAAGTAGGGCCCGAAGCCAACAAGAGAGATTAACTTTCTGAACACAGTGGACAAACCTGTTGAATAGAGACATAAAGCTCAGCTGTCCTATGGCAGGGAAGACGAGGGAAATGGAGTGGCATTGCTAAATGGGTTAACAAGTTTGATAAGGGTGGGTGAGATAAAATGACATTGTTCACTTGTGGTAGACCAGGTCTTCTTGAGTATGGGTTGGACAGAAAATACAGTATAAGGGCAACTGGTATAAGTTTTTATTTGGGGTAGTGGGTTCAAAGAAAAAGTATGTTTAACTGTCAAAATAAAAATGATGAAGATGTGACTTAACCTTGAAAATGTCAATGCCTGAAAACCCGTGTTCCTATGATGATGTTTTTTCGTGTTCAAGAAATTATCATTTAATCCAGGCTTAATGTCAATATACAACGAGTTCCTTGCTACTTTAGTTCAAAATGCAGTGTAGGGACTATTTCAATACATGTTGTTGCAAAGTACAAGTTAGGTTACGTTTTAATGTGCCTTTCAGCTACCTGTGGACGGTTGTCTTAGTAAGTACATAGATAATGATAGAATTTCTAACAGACTGAATCCTCGGCAGTCGTAGGGTTCAAAGATGGAGAAATATAATGTGGGGCAGAGGGAGCGAAGAGAAGAAGAGAATGTACATGTACATGAAAACAGGAGATAGCAGGAACAATGGTATCATAATTATGACAGACGATGCAAACGGATGCTACTTGCTGCATGAATTATTAACTACATACCTTATATTTAAAGAAAAAAAAATATTCATGTGCAAATTAACACGATGACAGAAGGAAGAAAGAAGAAAGTAAGAAAGAAAGAAAGAAAGAATGAAAGAGAAAGAGAGCGAGAACAACTCAGAAAGAAAGAAAGAAAGAGAAGAAAAGAAAGAAAGAAAGAATAAAGGAAAGAAAGAAAAAAGAAAGAAAGGAAGAAAGACAGAAAGAAAGGAAGAAAGAAAGACTGAAGGAAAAAGAAAGAAAGGAAGAATGAGAGACAGAAAGAAAGAAAAAAGAAAGAAAGAAGAAAAAAGACATTTACACGTAATGTATGAAATGATTCTGATGATAATAAACAACAACCACAACACAAGCAAGCATTTATAACAAGACGAGATTTAAGGTAAGTTCTTGTTTGTTTACAGTCAATACTCAATTAAAATAGAAAGGGGAGGGGCGGAGAAGGGAGGGGGGAATAATTAACAGTGGAAAAGAAAAAAAATCAGTTTACTATCGCAGACTGTTCTAAGTGTTGAAATATAAAGCCTTAAGAAAAAAATGTGCCGTCTGATTTTGTACTTTTGAATTAATCTGCCATGCGAGGACAACTGGTATGTCTGTGTAACAAAACCTGCCAAGTATACACGACAGACAACGAGTAAACATTGGCACGCTTGTAATTCAAGCCAAGAATGAGTGTGAAAGTGAAAGATGAACAACAATAAGGGACGGGAGAGAGAGACAGAAACACACACATACAGAGAGAGAGAGAGAGATAAACAATAAAATGAAAAGTAATCAGAGATACAGTAGAGCCCTTACGTGATACTTGTATGCATAACTATTACATATGTCCTGAACATACACAAACCATTCCAGAATGGTGTAACAAACAACACGTCGGCAGGCATCTTCTTGTAGGCTGCCTATCAACAGACCAAAGTCATACTGTACATAATGGCTTAGAGATAACTTAAAAAGATAAAACGAGGCTGTATAATGTATCATTTAGGACAGCTCCGACAGTAAGCTTATTAAAGCAAGAGGTTTTATTGCGTTTAATGAAGTGATATTATGATACACTATAATGTGATGAAAAACTGACTATTTTTATACGTATTATATTATACTTACCCTCTTACAACATTTGGTTGTAAGAAGCCATGGGTTTATAATAGTTGCACTGTGTAGGCATGAGCCAAGCTACATTGTAGAATACAAAGAAATGTTTCAAAGTGTTCTTACCTCCTTTCGGCATGTCGCTGTTTTTGATGAAATTTAAACCTTTCCTTTCATTCGTTTATACAATGTCGTATATATCTGCAGCCCACTGATGATTGTGTTACACACAAAGTCATGGTAGATACACACATATAAATACAGCTCTTTTGTCACTGTCAGCCTAACACGGCTGTAGTTCCTTACTGAGATTACGGGATTACCCGGAGGACGCGTTGCTAGGTTTCTATGGCCGCCATTTTGATTAAGGATCACTAGCGCGGGTGAAATGATTGCGGTGATCTCCCTTGGGTCATAGGGCAGAGACAAATCGTGTTTTGGTGAGGGGCCGCTTTGACCGCTTTGTGTGAGGCTGATCGGACGCAATGACGGAAATGAGAGAGAAAAACACACCAAACTGACAGGCCAATTTGATAATGTACATAATGATACATGCAAATAAAGTGATACTGTTCTGAGAAAGAGCATGAGCTCTTCCCCATAAATTGAATAAAAGATTGGAAGTTGAATGAAAAGAACCTGTATTGAACATTTTTTTTTTTTTTAGTATTATTATTATCTATTTCTGAAATTATTGTTTTGATATCAGTGGAAGGGAATAAGAAGTGGCTTCAGACACTGCACAATAAAATAGGCTACTGTCATGTATCTAACATATCTAATCACAAACATAACTATGACAGTTTGTAAGGGAGAACAAGGAGATAGAATCACACGAATAAGAAAAAGAGGAGTTAGCAAAGACAGCTGACACTGTAAAGAAAAGTGGACAAGAGAGCAAATTTCTCAATGATTTCACTCTCTGAATCCTGGCTCTGTGAGCCTGCTATTTCCTTGCACTTGGCCTTGGGGGATCGCCTCATTTTACACACGTCATAGTATCATGATCAAAATTGTTTTATACTGGCGTAAAATGAGAGCAAACTTCTCAGAAATGGAAGTCAATTTGTATTACCTTAATTATCTCCAATATTCCAGTTTATTGTGCCAATTCCTGTGGCATATTGATATCTTTCGAATATACAAATATTGGCGACAAAATGACATATATGTACTTCCTTGATTCATGAAGTATCTGCATTATGGTGTATGAGAACTTTAGGAACTTCCCAAAGTATCGGGATGACTGGCACAAAGGGTTACTATACAACTGTTCTTGTTTTGAACACAGATCTTCGCGTTGAAGCATGCTAATATTAATACTCCAAGGTCAGATGACAAAAACAAGAATGAATTCCAATTTCATCATTCAATGACACAATTTATGCCCTCACTAAAATTTGAGTTTAAAAACATGAGTGAAAAGACCTGTCAAGAAATCCACAATCTACTAATGACGCATACACATACCCAAGAAAGGAAGATATATTTTTCTCACAGTAAATTACTGTAGAGTAATCAAAGCAAACACAGGATTTCTTTATGAATCTTACATGTATTACATTATTAAAAAACAAAGGCAACTAAGTATATCTTGATTTTTATCTTTTATTGTGTTTAAGTTAGAACAACATACTGGTCAGCAATAACTATACATGAACATAGAATGAAAAAAAAAAAAAACACAATAGTACAAAAGAACATTAATGTTTCATGGCTTGTCATTAACAAAGAGCAAAGCATCTCATGGATGAATGTTGGCAATAGTGATAACTTATAGTGTCTCAGGGTAAGTCCCCTTCTTGTTTTCATTTGTTCCTGGCTATTATAATCATATACGAAGATTTTGTTTTCATTCCAAAAGCTTGTCAATTTACTGTAATCTTGCAACAATAATGTTAATTTACCTCTGGTAAATCATGACAATTACAATATAAGTCATGGGAGTTCCAACCATTAATATTACTGAAAAGAGGATATTGAGACTTGTACTTTTGGGTTGATCTTGAAAATTTATATCTATGATTTCCTGAAATTACTCCCATAATAATGTGAACTCATGAATCGCATATAATGTGAACACGTTTGGTGGTGTTTGTTTATTTACAACACTGGCATGGATATAGACAAAATGATTTATGGATGAATATTTGAATCAGATACATAGAACATGAAGCAAGTAAAGAAAATATGTATTGACTACAATGAGTATGAGTCTGTCAACTGAACATATAAAATGGTAAAAAGTAAAGTCGATGACTGAATGTAAAAAAAAAAAAATAGTGAAACTGTGAAGATGAAAATACAAAAAAATTCACTTCAACAAATACAGATGACAATACAAAGCATAACTGTGGTCTTATAAATGGAGAACAATATGACAAGAAACATGAGCACTAGTGACGCAATGACACTCATACATTCACTGGAATTTCACACGTTCTACAATAACATCTTGGACCACAATCTTGTGTGGGAGAGAAAATTCAGATTTTTCCAGGAACAATATTTTTTCGCTCCTAACTTTTGGAAAGTCCACTCTGTAGTTTCAATCCAATAATTATCAGGAAAAGTGTAATTCAGTGCATGAGATTCCTCAAATATTCTCCCCCAAATCAGTTTCACTACTGCATCAAGCTCTAGCAGGTGAGTAAATTTTGCATTAAAAAATCTACATTATTTTTGTACTGTCTGGCGAGCATTCTTTTTGTATCAATTTTCATTTCCTTTCTAATTATGATAACTATGGACAAGGTGATTATGGCAATAACAAATTCTTTTTAGGGCATTGTTTTTTTTACTTGAAATATATAGGCTTCACAAAACTGATTGAAAACCCACAACAATGATCATACTGTACTAGATATGGAAGTGGGGCAATGGAGATGTGCCTCTGATCAAAAATCATTTTTCTCTGCAAGGTCTAAATTAACATTAAAAGGGCATGTTTTCTTATGACACCTGATCTTCATTGAATACGCTACTGAGCTATAATTTTGATAGCATGGGAAACTTTTGTGAGGCAAGAACTACATATTCTTACCAATCTAATCTACTAAAATGTAACTACAGCTTTAATACTCTAATTCCAAGTAGAAAGCATGCAATTTCTTATCTGCATGCAGCACTAAACTGTCACACCATTTTATATGCTCTCTAATGCTTTAAACTGGTGCACTGACTTACAAATTTGTGTTGATGTGCTCCTGTCAGCAAGCTTCATAAATATACAGTGAACATTTGGGGGTTCATGTATGCATATTTGATTGACATCAAGGAAGTTGTATTTTTAGCAATCTCAATGCAGTCCATAAACAGCCCCAAACCACTGTTTCAGGACATATAAATATCTGTGTCCACGATATTGGTACTTGAATTTGTGGCATGCCTGGATTATTGTTCAATATCCAGTTCAAGGTCCATGTGTCATTTCTTTGCAACTTTTACTGGTGGTCTGCACACAGGCTTTTCCCATCTTAGACATGTGGGGTCTACAATCAAAGTAGGCTTTTTGCAAATTTTCTGATACAATTCCTCTATCAATTTTGGAGTGACACACAAGATGTGGTTTCCCTTCCAGTATTTTATTAGATTCATGGACTGCAGTGTGCTAACCACATCTGTATATGAAATAGAAGTCATTTTCTCCAATTCTCTCATACTAACTTTCACACCCATTTTATAGATACACTCTAACAGCACATATGTCCAATAACTCCGATAACTGAGCTTCCCTAAATCAGACAGTGGCTTCTCTGGCGATCCAACTACTCCTTCAATGATGGACAATTCATAACTGAGAGTGATAAGAAATTTGCCATATCCTTTGCGCTGATGTGGTGGCAGAGTCAAAATACAAGCAAGATTGTTCCCATCTGGCGACTCCTTCTCTTTGGAAAAGTATCCAACAAGATGGCATCCTTGGCGATCAACTTCCACTAAAATGTAGAACATAAAGGGCTCGACATCAAAGTAAAGAGTCTTGTGATCCAAGAAAAGCTTGGCCAGCAAACACAAATTCTGACAGTAAATCTTCCAGTCTTTGCCGTCCACTTCGAAAACTGATATTGTTCCCTGAGGACAAATCGCAGAAACATGTCAGAAATAAATGGCAAGAATTATGCAAATCTGCACTGGCAAAACTTAATTATAAATCTTTCCAACACTCCTGACTAATCATTATCGGATCACTGATTTTCCTACATGAAAATCACCGAGTGGAGGATAAGCAGGATAAATCAGATTCTCTATTTCTTCTGGTCTGGAGAAGTTCTATTCATTGGAAAAGCAATTCATCTGGCACTCTCTGTGATTTCCAACCTTGTGAATAATTCAACTGCGAGAAATCTATCACCACTCAGAGATAAAAACAATTCATCCCTAATGTTCTGCTCTTCAAATTAAGCCCGCGTAAAAATAATTCCGCAATATTTTTTTCTTAATGCTCTTCACTAAAACTGTGTTTCTTTCCTGCATTAACACACAAGATCAAAAGTTGTTCAGATTTTGCAACATCTTAAGAGAACTCAATGGGAACATAGCTGAGAAGAACTGAATCTGGATCAAATTTTGGCATCTTTAAATTTTATGCAAATAAACATTCCTATTTTCAAGAACAAGACTTGGATTGGACCAATTATTAAAAAAATGGCTTAATTCAAAGGTTTTTGAAGCATCCGAAGCATAAAACATGACTGATACCTATTTTCACAAAATTAAATTTTTCTCCCCGTGTATGAATAAATGATCTTATAGTCTCAAAATCTCAGAAACCATTGTAGACAGGTCCACCACTGATATAGACTTATCAATTCTAATGTGTATCTATCCAGTAAGGTAACTTCAAAGTTTCTTCTACATGTGTCATAACATGAATAAAGAAATCCAAGTGAATGACAACAAAGCAAACAGAGCTGCTGAGAATCAGATGCACAGCACCAAATGTCTAGCTTTATAGACTGGTGCTTAAGGGCGCCCAAGCTGATTTCTCTAGAACAGTTTGTATTATTTAATTTAAAATTTTATGGCCATCACAAAGTCCACAAATTTTTGTATAGATATAGTTGCTGGTTTTCAGAAATCTTTCCTGAAAAGCTTCAATTTCCATACAGAATTAGATCTAGGGCAAAAAACTGTCAACCTTGCTGAAGACAAAGATAATTTTTTTCAGCAAGCTTTTTATTGCAATGTTGCAGCATTTAACTTCAGAGTGTAACATGTATTTTATCCCCCAAAAATTGTGCATTTTCTCACCTTGCGATAAATTTCCTTGCCTGGCGGGTGTCTCCAGGTGCACTGTGACTGATGATAACGGAAAGTTTTCTCCAACTTCATATACTTCAGGCAGAATTCACAAATCCATAATTTGGGCTGCTTTCCATATTCTTCTGGGTAAGGTGAAAAGTACCAGGCATCTATTTCATATTTGCCAAACTGTATTCTGTCAATATATTTCACCTGTTAGATGTAAAAACAATTGTAAAAATTAATATGGGAGTGCCAGGCAAAATGATAAAAATTTAAGTCTTATTATTCTAATTCTAACCCCACCTTTTGCTAAATAATTGTTTACCCACTCTTGTAAAACTTCTACATTTTGAAGAAAAAAAAAATATTTACATAACAAGCTCGAATGCAGTCTAGATCAAGATATGGATCTAGAAAGCTAAATTTAAATTGCACATCTACTTATTGATCCAGTTTTGAAAATATCTATAATGAACACACAAAATGTGATCATTTTAAACGTAAGTACACCTGGCACATGTTGCAGTCCTGAAGGATCTGAAATCAATTAACGTAGAAATAAATTCAGTTAATGGATGAGTGGACACCTTTTAGGACCTACATTTGTGTAATACATCAATTACTAACATTTCTGTCCACTTTCTGTTCAAGGATAGAAAATAGTAAACACACTATGGACATACTAAGCCTCGTAAGCTTGATGGCTGATGTATAACATATGTTCTCTAGTGAACTCTTCTTATTTTTTATTTTTTCAATACTTTTTAAAATTGAATTTTTTAAAAGTTGAAATTTCCATGTAAACTGCAGAAAATCTGTAGCAGCTGACAGCCCTCTTTCCAAGTTTTTAGTTAAAAACTTAGAAGTACATGACATACTGTTGAACTAATGAACTTGTTCAAAATATGGTGATGATCAATGCCCTGTACATTTCACATTTTGAGTTGTCATATGGCAGAAGCACTCAGCTCCTTTGTTTACATCGTGGAACACACTTCATACAGCATGGCTGATAATTATGCAACTTAATGAGTGTAAAAACGATGCCAAACATGCCAGAGGATACACTGAGTAACTTTTGATGTAGCTTGATTAAAAAAGGCAAATTTTTATGTACCTTTGATCAAAATGAAATTTCAGCTATCACAAAACAACATCTTTTGTCCCATGGAGATTCCCGATGAGCCCATTCTTCCCTTTAGATAAAGACTGTCAGTGCCTAAACAATAATCTATATCATTTTACCTTTGTAATAGCCTCATGTTCTTTTTCAAGGGCTGCTGTCGTAGGATCCATCTCCGCAAATGTTTTTTGAACATGGTTGATTTCATCATGTTTGCGCTTTTGGTTTCTTGTAATCTTCCGGTCTGTCCCGTCAGTAAAGTCTGTCAAGGAAATCGTCAGCTCTCCTGCTTTTGTCTGTGGGTCTTCAAACTTGGATGACAGATCAAGTCTGGAAAACAATAAAAAAAACAACAACTGAATATCAACAAATCTGATAGTTTTACTGTGACATATGTATCATGGTTAGTCAGAATGAATCATATGTCATCAGAATCCAACAGAGAAGTCATGGAGTGAATGTGATGATGGTTGTTTGAGATCAGTGTTTTTTATTTCAAAAATTGAAAAAATATACCTCTGAAAAAGAAAATATTGCTGGAATGAACAAGGGCACTCCCCTCATTTCGTGGTCCTGGTCTGTTTCTACTACAAAAGTCACGATAATGGCACATATCGATTGCTGCATGATAATGCTTGCTAATTTAAGTCAATTAGAATGTACCCCTACCCCTAACCTAACCTAAACCTAACCCTAAAGTCAACAGCACAATAAATAATCAATCAAAAAAGTTTATTTGCCATCTGAAACACTCAGACAACACCAACAGAGTCACAATTGGGCACTGCCTTCTCACTGTGGTCCTGGTACAAATGGTATTTATCGACACTGCAATTACTGCCTCAGCAGTATGCACAGCCGAGGGTCCCAGGAGGTTAGGGCCAGGGGTTGGTCTAGTTCATTTTACAGTAATCAATATGAATATCGCTGAGGCAATAATCACAGTATTGATATATATGCCATTTGTACTGGGACTGCAGTGAGAAGGTAGTGCCCGTAATTGTATTGACAGTAATAAATCTACATCATTTAATTGGAATACAGTAATCAATATGTGCCATTTTTGCGAGTTCCATAATAGAAACAGGCCGGGGCCACGAAACGAGGGGAGTGCCTGGACAGTTATAGTATCAGGATGCTGTGAGATGAAAATATAGCATTATGTGCTAAGCTTTTAAGTTTTGCCGATTTACTCCTGACTTAAGCTGGTAGAGAGGAATTTGACTGTCCACAAGACTGTTGTTTGTGCGTTTATTCGCAATGTGATTTTAGCTTCCCATTTTCTAAATACCAATATGACACAACTATAACACCTGAACAGCAAATGGATGCACAGAAGACACGGAGAGGCTCCATGACCACAATTCAATGAGATTTTATATTGCTTTAACAAATATGCTATACAGTCTGGGAAATCTGATCTAATGATGAAGTACCTTTCGAAATATGTTTTTTGTCATTTTTGATGTATCGGCTGTCATTATTCAGACCCCCGGGGTGTGAACAATCTGTTTATTATTCAGACCCCCCCAGGGTGTGAATAATCTGGTCACTCTTTGGACCCCCTGTGTGCCAAGAGAACTCAAAATGCCGGTTACGGCAAAAAAGATGGATGGACCCGAATACATGCAACACGCTTGAAGCGATCGCAGCCAATGGGAATCTGTCGGCCTGATAAGAGTAAGAGCCATCCTGGCTGCTTGTCAAAAACTGCACTCTTAATTGGCCAGTGGCAGTGTCTCCATACACAAGAACTGGGCACAAAGTCAATGATAGTCCTTGGGTCTACATTATGTAGTACATATCCCGGCACGTAGTCCCAGGGACTCTTGATAGCTTTGCAACCAAAATTGTGTGTCAAGCATTTGGGTCAAAGTCAAATACAAAAATAAAATTTACAACCATGCTCTCTTATCTTATGTCCAGAGAGAGAGTGAGAAAGGTGAGGGGAGAAAGGAGATGTAGTGGACAGGGGTGGGAGAGCGAGGCAAACTGTAGTGAAGATGGAGGGGTAAAGTTGTGCCGTTGTTGGGTTCATAGTAGTAGAGTTTGTATTGTGATCTCTATGGTTCAACCCTCAAAAGGACCAATCTGACAACCCTTAAAGTCCTGGGAGGGGAAGGGGGGTCCGAATAATAACCAGATTATTTGGCACCCGGGGGGGGGGGGGGGGGGGGTTCAACACAGCAAACCCTTGGA